>OY282450.1:24988635-24995895 GCA_958295655.1 Palloptera scutellata
ACAATACATAACATATCGAGAAAGCACTTCTAGAAGCTGTTTTTTGTGTTTAAAGCCGAATTGAGTGTGACTTTTTTCGGTTTTTGGGCTATAACTTATAAAGGGTAAGGAATTTCTACTTAATGTCTTCAGCATAGTTGTAGCCACTTTCTATACACACAACATTACAATACATAACATATCGAGAAAGCACTTCTAGAAGCTGTTTTTTGTGTTTAAAGCCGAATTGAGTGTGACTTTTTTCGGTTTTTGGCCTATAACTTATAAAGGGTAAGGAATTTCTACTTAATGTCTTCAGCATAGTTGTAGCCACTTTCTTTACACATAACTTTACAATACATAACATATCGAGAAAGCACTTCTAGAAGCTGTTTTTTGTGTTTAAAGCCGAATTGAGTGTGACTTTTTTCGGTTTTTGGGCTATAACTTATAAAGGGTAAGGAATTTCTACTTAATGTCTTCAGCATAGTTGTAGCCACTTTCTATACACACAACATTACAATACATAACATATCGAGAAAGCACTTCTAGAAGCTGTTTTTTGTGTTTAAAGCCGAATTGAGTGTGACTTTTTTCGGTTTTTGGGCTATAACTTATAAAGGGTAAGGAATTTCTACTTAATGTCTTCAGCATAGTTGTAGCCACTTTCTATACACACAACATTACAATACATAACATATCGAGAAAGCACTTCTAGAAGCTGTTTTTTGTGTTTAAAGCCGAATTGAGTGTGACTTTTTTCGGTTTTTGGCCTATAACTTATAAAGGGTAAGGAATTTCTACTTACTATCTTCAGCATAGTTGTAGCCAGTTTCTATACACACAACATTACCATACATAACATATCCAGAAAGCACTTCTAGAAGCTGTTTTTTGTGTTTAAAGCCGAATTGAGTGTGACTTTTTTCGGTTTTTGGCCTATAACTTATAAAGGGTAAGGAATTTCTACTTACTATCTTCAGCATAGTTGTAGCCACTTTCTATTCACACAACATTACAATACATAATATATCGAGGAAACACTTCTAGAAGCTGTTTTTTGTGTTTAAAGCCGAATTGAGTGTGACTTTTTTCGGTTTTTGGCCTATAACTTATAAAGGGTAAGGAATTTCTACTTACTATCTTCAGCATAGTTGTAGCCACTTTCTTTACACACAACTTTACAACACATATCATATCGAGAAAACACCTCTAGAAGCTGTTTTTTGTGTTTAGAGAGGAATTGAGTGCGACTTTTTTCGGTTTTTGGCCTATAACTTATAAAGGGTAAGGAATTTCTACTTACTATCTTCAGCATAGTTGTAGCCACTTTCTATACACACAACATTACAATACATAATATATCGAGAAAACACTTCTAGAAGCTGTTTTTTGTGTTTAAAGCCGAATTGAGTGCGACTTTTTTCGGTTTTTGGGCTATAACTTATAAAGGGTAAGGAATTTATACTTACTATCTTCAGCATAGTTGTAGCCACTTTCTATACACACAACTTTACAATACATAATATATCGAGAAAACACCTCTAGAAGCTGTTTTTTGTGTTTAAAGCCGAATTGAGTGCGACTTTTTTCGGTTTTTGGGCTATAACTTATAAAGGGTAAGGAATTTCTACTTACTATCTTCAGCATAGTTGTAGCCACTTTCTATACACACAACTTTACAATACATAATATATCGAGAAAACACCTCTAGAAGCTGTTTTTTGTGTTTAAAGCCGAATTGAGTGTGACTTTTTTCGGTTTTTGGCCTATAACTTATAAAGGGTAAGGAATTTCTACTTACTATCTTCAGCATAGTTGTAGCCACTTTCTATACACACAACATTACAATACATAATATATCGAGAAAACACTTCTAGAAGCTGTTTTTTGTGTTTAAAGCCGAATTGAGTGTGACTTTTTTCGGTTTTTGGCCTATAACTTATAAAGGGTAAGGAATTTCTACTTACTATCTTCAGCATAGTTGTAGCCACTTTCTATTCACACAACATTACAATACATAATATATCGAGGAAACACTTCTAGAAGCTGTTTTTTGTGTTTAAAGCCGAATTGAGTGTGACTTTTTTCGGTTTTTGGCCTATAACTTATAAAGGGTAAGGAATTTCTACTTACTATCTTCAGCATAGTTGTAGCCACTTTCTTTACACACAACTTTACAACACATATCATATCGAGAAAACACCTCTAGAAGCTGTTTTTTGTGTTTAGAGAGGAATTGAGTGCGACTTTTTTCGGTTTTTGGCCTATAACTTATAAAGGGTAAGGAATTTCTACTTACTATCTTCAGCATAGTTGTAGCCACTTTCTATACACACAACATTACAATACATAATATATCGAGAAAACACTTCTAGAAGCTGTTTTTTGTGTTTAAAGCCGAATTGAGTGCGACTTTTTTCGGTTTTTGGGCTATAACTTATAAAGGGTAAGGAATTTATACTTACTATCTTCAGCATAGTTGTAGCCACTTTCTATACACACAACTTTACAATACATAATATATCGAGAAAACACCTCTAGAAGCTGTTTTTTGTGTTTAAAGCCGAATTGAGTGCGACTTTTTTCGGTTTTTGGGCTATAACTTATAAAGGGTAAGGAATTTCTACTTACTATCTTCAGCATAGTTGTAGCCACTTTCTATACACACAACTTTACAATACATAATATATCGAGAAAACACCTCTAGAAGCTGTTTTTTGTGTTTAAAGCCGAATTGAGTGTGACTTTTTTCGGTTTTTGGCCTATAACTTATAAAGGGTAAGGAATTTCTACTTACTATCTTCAGCATAGTTGTAGCCACTTTCTTTACACACAACTTTACAACACATATCATATCGAGAAAACACCTCTAGAAGCTGTTTTTTGTGTTTAGAGAGGAATTGAGTGTGACTTTTTTCGGTTTTTGGCCTATAACTTATAAAGGGTAAGGAATTTCTACTTACTATCTTCAGCATAGTTGTAGCCACTTTCTATACACACAACATTACAATACATAATATATCGAGAAAACACTTCTAGAAGCTGTTTTTTGTGTTTAAAGCCGAATTGAGTGCGACTTTTTTCGGTTTTTGGGCTATAACTTATAAAGGGTAAGGAATTTCTACTTACTATCTTCAGCATAGTTGTAGCCACTTTCTATACACACAACTTTACAATACATAATATATCGAGAAAACACCTCTAGAAGCTGTTTTTTGTGTTTAAAGCCGAATTGAGTGCGACTTTTTTCGGTTTTTGGCCTATAACTTATAAAGGGTAAGGAATTTCTACTTAATGTCTTTAGCATAGTTGTAGCCACTTTCTTTACACACAACTTTACAACACATAACATATCGAGAAAACACCTCTAGAAGCTGTTTTTTGTGTTTAGAGAGGAATTGAGTGCGACTTTTTTCGGTTTTTGGCCTATAACTTATAAAGGATAAGAAATCTCTACTTACTATCTTCAGCATAGTTGTAGCCACTTTCTATACACAAAACATTACAATACATAATATATCGAGAAAACACTTCTAGAAGCTGTTTTTTGTGTTTAAAGCCGAATTGAGTGCGACTTTTTTCGGTTTTTGGGCTATAACTTATAAAGGGTAAGGAATTTCTACTTACTATCTTCAGCATAGTTGTAGCCACTTTCTATACACACAACTTTACAATACATAATATATCGAGAAAACACTTCTAGAAGCTGTTTTTTGTGTTTAAAACCGAATTGAGTGCGACTTTTTTCGGTTTTTGGGCTATAACTTATAAAGGGTAAGGAATTTCTACTTACTATCTTCAGCATAGTTGTAGCCACTTTCTATACACACAACTTTACAATACATAATATATCGAGAAAACACATCTAGAAGCTGTTTTTTGTGTTTAAAGCCGAATTGAGTGCGACTTTTTTCGGTTTCTGGCCTATAACTTATAAAGGGTAAGGAATTTCTACTTAATGTCTTTAGCATAGTTGTAGCCACTTTCTTTACACACAACTTTACAACACATAACATATCGAGAAAACACCTCTAGAAGCTGTTTTTTGTGTTTAGAGAGGAATTGAGTGCGACTTTTTTCGGTTTTTGGCCTATAACTTATAAAGGGTAAGGAATTTCTACTTACTATCTTCAGCATAGTTGTAGCCACTTTCTATACACACAACTTTACAATACATAATATATCGAGAAAACACCTCTAGAAGCTGTTTTTTGTGTTTAAAGCCGAATTGAGTGTGACTTTTTTCGGTTTTTGGCCTATAACTTATAAAGGGTAAGGAATTTCTACTTAATGTCTTTAGCATAGTTGTAGCCACTTTCTTTACACACAACTTTACAACACATAACATATCGAGAAAACACCTCTAGAAGCTGTTTTTTGTGTTTAGAGAGGAATTGAGTGCGACTTTTTTCGGTTTTTGGCCTATAACTTATAAAGGATAAGAAATCTCTACTTACTATCTTCAGCATAGTTGTAGCCACTTTCTATACACACAACATTACAATACATAATATATCGAGAAAACACTTCTAGAAGCTGTTTTTTGTGTTTAAAGCCGAATTGAGTGCGACTTTTTTCGGTTTTTGGGCTATAACTTATAAAGGGTAAGGAATTTCTACTTACTATCTTCAGCATAGTTGTAGCCACTTTCTATACACACAACTTTACAATACATAATATATCGAGAAAACACTTCTAGAAGCTGTTTTTTGTGTTTAAAACCGAATTGAGTGCGACTTTTTTCGGTTTTTGGGCTATAACTTATAAAGGGTAAGGAATTTCTACTTACTATCTTCAGCATAGTTGTAGCCACTTTCTATACACACAACTTTACAATACATAATATATCGAGAAAACACCTCTAGAAGCTGTTTTTTGTGTTTAAAGCCGAATTGAGTGCGACTTTTTTCGGTTTCTGGCCTATAACTTATAAAGGGTAAGGAATTTCTACTTAATGTCTTTAGCATAGTTGTAGCCACTTTCTTTACACACAACTTTACAACACATAACATATCGAGAAAACACCTCTAGAAGCTGTTTTTTGTGTTTAGAGAGGAATTGAGTGCGACTTTTTTCGGTTTTTGGCCTATAACTTATAAAGGGTAAGGAATTTCTACTTACTATCTTCAGCATAGTTGTAGCCACTTTCTATACACACAACTTAACAATACATAATATATCGAGAAAACACCTCTAGAAGCTGTTTTTTGTGTTTAGAGAGGAATTGAGTGCGACTTTTTTCGGTTTTTGGCCTATAACTTATAAAGGGTAAGGAATTTCTACTTAATGTCTTTAGCATAGTTGTAGCCACTTTCTTTACACACAACTTTACAACACATAACATATCGAGAAAACACCTCTAGAAGCTGTTTTTTGTGTTTAAAACCGAATTGAGTGCGACTTTTTTCGGTTTTTGGGCTATAACTTATAAAGGGTAAGGAATTTCTACTTACTATCTTCAGCATAGTTGTAGCCACTTTCTATACACACAACTTTACAATACATAATATATCGAGAAAACACCTCTAGAAGCTGTTTTTTGTGTTTAAAGCCGAATTGAGTGCGACTTTTTTCGGTTTTTGGCCTATAACTTATAAAGGGTAAGGAATTTCTACTTAATGTCTTTAGCATAGTTGTAGCCACTTTCTTTACACACAACTTTACAACACATAACATATCGAGAAAACACCTCTAGAAGCTGTTTTTTGTGTTTAAAACCGAATTGAGTGCGACTTTTTTCGGTTTTTGGGCTATAACTTATAAAGGGTAAGGAATTTCTACTTACTATCTTCAGCATAGTTGTAGCCACTTTCTATACACACAACTTTACAATACATAATATATCGAGAAAACACCTCTAGAAGCTGTTTTTTGTGTTTAAAGCCGAATTGAGTGCGACTTTTTTCGGTTTTTGGCCTATAACTTATAAAGGGTAAGGAATTTCTACTTAATGTCTTTAGCATAGTTGTAGCCACTTTCTTTACACACAACTTTACAACACATAACATATCGAGAAAACACCTCTAGAAGCTGTTTTTTGTGTTTAAAACCGAATTGAGTGCGACTTTTTTCGGTTTTTGGGCTATAACTTATAAAGGGTAAGGAATTTCTACTTACTATCTTCAGCATAGTTGTAGCCACTTTCTATACACACAACTTTACAATACATAATATATCGAGAAAACACCTCTAGAAGCTGTTTTTTGTGTTTAGAGAGGAATTGAGTGCGACTTTTTTCGGTTTTTGGCCTATAACTTATAAAGGGTAAGGAATTTCTACTTAATGTCTTTAGCATAGTTGTAGCCACTTTCTTTACACACAACTTTACAACACATAACATATCGAGAAAACACCTCTAGAAGCTGTTTTTTGTGTTTAAAACCGAATTGAGTGCGACTTTTTTCGGTTTTTGGGCTATAACTTATAAAGGGTAAGGAATTTCTACTTACTATCTTCAGCATAGTTGTAGCCACTTTCTATACACACAACTTTACAATACATAATATATCGAGAAAACACCTCTAGAAGCTGTTTTTTGTGTTTAAAGCCGAATTGAGTGCGACTTTTTTCGGTTTTTGGCCTATAACTTATAAAGGGTAAGGAATTTCTACTTAATGTCTTTAGCATAGTTGTAGCCACTTTCTTTACACACAACTTTACAACACATAACATATCGAGAAAACACCTCTAGAAGCTGTTTTTTGTGTTTAAAACCGAATTGAGTGCGACTTTTTTCGGTTTTTGGGCTATAACTTATAAAGGGTAAGGAATTTCTACTTACTATCTTCAGCATAGTTGTAGCCACTTTCTATACACACAACTTTACAATACATAATATATCGAGAAAACACCTCTAGAAGCTGTTTTTTGTGTTTAAAGCCGAATTGAGTGCGACTTTTTTCGGTTTTTGGCCTATAACTTATAAAGGGTAAGGAATTTCTACTTAATGTCTTTAGCATAGTTGTAGCCACTTTCTTTACACACAACTTTACAACACATAACATATCGAGAAAACACCTCTAGAAGCTGTTTTTTGTGTTTAGAGAGGAATTGAGTGCGACTTTTTTCGGTTTTTGGCCTATAACTTATAAAGGATAAGAAATCTCTACTTACTATCTTCAGCATAGTTGTAGCCACTTTCTATACACACAACATTACAATACATAATATATCGAGAAAACACTTCTAGAAGCTGTTTTTTGTGTTTAAAGCCGAATTGAGTGCGACTTTTTTCGGTTTTTGGGCTATAACTTATAAAGGGTAAGGAATTTCTACTTA
>OY282450.1:24996095-24998595 GCA_958295655.1 Palloptera scutellata
ACTTTCTTTACACACAACTTTACAATACACCTCTAGAAGGTGTTTTTTGTGTTTAAAGCCGAATTGAGTGTGACTTTTTTCGGTTTTTGGGCTATAATTTATAAAGGGTAAGGAATTTCTACTTAATGTCTTCAGCATAGTTGTAGCCACTTTCTTTACACACAACTTTACAATACATAACATATCGAGAAAACACTTCTAGAAGCTGTTTTTTGTGTTTAAAGCCGAATTGAGTGTGACTTTTTTCGGTTTTTGGCCTATAACTTATAAAGGGTAAGGAATTTCTACTTAATGTCTTCAGCATAGTTGTAGCCACTTTCTTTACACACAACTTTACAACACATAACATATCGAGAAAACACCTCTAGAAGCTGTTTTTTGTGTTTAGAGAGGAATTGAGTGCGACTTTTTTCGGTTTTTGGCCTATAACTTATAAAGGGTAAGGAATTTCTACTTACTATCTTCAGCATAGTTGTAGCCACTTTCTTTACACATAACTTTACAATACATAACATATCGAGAAAGCACTTCTAGAAGCTGTTTTTTGTGTTTAAAGCCGAATTGAGTGCGACTTTTTTCGGTTTTTGGGCTATAACTTATAAAGGGTAAGGAATTTCTACTTACTTTCTTCAGCATAGTTATAGCCACTTTCTTTACACACAACATTACAATACATAATATATCGAGAAAGCACTTCTAGAAGCTGTTTTTTGTGTTTAAAGCCGAATTGAGTGTGACTTTTTTCGGTTTTTGGGCTATAACTTATAAAGGGTAAGGAATTTCTACTTAATGTCTTCAGCATAGTTGTAGCCACTTTCTATACACACAACATTACAATACATAATATATCGAGAAAACACCTCTAGAAGCTGTTTTTTGTGTTTAGAGAGGAATTGAGTGCGACTTTTTTCGGTTTTTGGGCTATAACTTATAAAGGGTAAGGAATTTCTACTTAATGTCTTCAGCATAGTTGTAGCCACTTTCTTTACACACAACTTTACAACACATAACATATCGAGAAAACACCTCTAGAAGCTGTTTTTTGTGTTTAGAGAGGAATTGAGTGCGACTTTTTCGGTTTTTGGCGGTTTTTGGCCTATGACTTATAAAGGGTAAGGAATTTCTACTTAATGTCTTCAGCATAGTTGTAGCCACTTTCTATACACACAACATTACAATACATAACATATCGAGAAAGCACTTCTAGAAGCTGTTTTTTGTGTTTAAAGCCGAATTGAGTGTGACTTTTTTCGGTTTTTGGCCTATAACTTATAAAGGGTAAGGAATTTCTACTTAATGTCTTCAGCATAGTTGTAGCCACTTTCTTTACACACAACTTTACAACACATAACATATCGAGAAAACACCTCTAGAAGCTGTTTTTTGTGTTTAGAGAGGAATTGAGTGCGACTTTTTTCGGTTTTTGGCCTATGACTTATAAAGGGTAAGGAATTTCTACTTAATGTCTTCAGCATAGTTGTAGCCACTTTCTATACACACAACATTACAATACATAATATATCGAGAAAGCACTTCTAGAAGCTGTTTTTTGTGTTTAAAGCCGAATTGAGTGTGACTTTTTTCGGTTTTTGGCCTATAACTTATAAAGGGTAAGGAATTTCTACTTACTATCTTCAGCATAGTTGTAGCCACTTTCTTTACACACAACTTTACAACACATATCATATCGAGAAAACACCTCTAGAAGCTGTTTTTTGTGTTTAGAGAGGAATTGAGTGCGACTTTTTTCGGTTTTTGGCCTATAACTTATAAAGGGTAAGGAATTTCTACTTACTATCTTCAGCATAGTTGTAGCCACTTTCTATACACACAACATTACAATACATAATATATCGAGAAAACACTTCTAGAAGCTGTTTTTTGTGTTTAAAGCCGAATTGAGTGTGACTTTTTTCGGTTTTTGGCCTATAACTTATAAAGGGTAAGGAATTTCTACTTACTATCTTTAGCATAGTTGTAGCCACTTTCTTTACACACAACTTTACAACACATATCATATCGAGAAAACACCTCTAGAAGCTGTTTTTTGTGTTTAGAGAGGAATTGAGTGCGACTTTTTTCGGTTTTTGGCCTATAACTTATAAAGGGTAAGGAATTTCTACTTACTATCTTCAGCATAGTTGTAGCCACTTTCTATACACACAGCATTACAATACATAATATATCGAGAAAACACTTCTAGAAGCTGTTTTTTGTGTTTAAAGCCGAATTGAGTGTGACTTTTTTCGGTTTTTGGCCTATAACTTATAAAGGGTAAGGAATTTCTACTTACTATCTTCAGCATAGTTGTAGCCACTTTCTTTACACATAACTTTACAACACATAACATATCGAGAAAGCACTTCTAGAAGCTGTTTTTTGTGTTTAAAGCCGAATTGAGTGTGACTTTTTTCGGTTTTTGGCCTATAACTTATAAAGGGTAAGGAATTTCTACTTACTATCTTCAGCATAGTTGTAGCCACTTTCTATACACACAACA
>OY282450.1:26801095-27038595 GCA_958295655.1 Palloptera scutellata
AAATTTCATTCACTTTTGTAAGATTTCTGTGTTAAAAGATCACCCTTTATTTGCGGTTATTGAAATGGGCCGCTTGAATAACGTTGGGAAATACTAAAAATTTACTTGCCAAATGATGAATGTGTAAGAAGGACCAACCACATCAACTCGCCATCGTTGTCAGCAATTCACACACTTCTTTGTTGCGATATATTCGTAAACAGCTCGTTACGAAGCCGTAAAAAGTTCAATTGGTGCAACAGCTGAAGCCATCAGACCATCTGGAACATTTTCGGTTCGCTAATTGAGCTCTGGAACGGTTGGAAGAAAATGAGCATTTTTCCCGAAAAATCATCTTTTCTGAGAAAGCTCACTTTGACCTCGGTGGTTACGTTAATAAGCAAAATTGTCGCATCTGGGGCTCAGAAAATCCATGCGAGTAACTGTTTAGTGTGGTTTCAGGACCGGCGATATCATTGGGCCATTTTGCTTTGCAAATGATGAAGGACGATGCGTTACAGTATATAAAAATGGTGTGCGCTACCGCACAATGAAAACTGATTATTTGTGGCCGATTTTAGAAGATATGAACTTAGACAACATTTGGTTTCAACAGGATGGCGCGCCGTCTCACATAAGCAACAGCTCAACACAGTTGAAAATATACTGAAAAATTAGGTTAATCATATTGGCTACTGCAAGGCCAGCCGAGGAAGTCATTTGAATGACAATTAATCGTAACAATTAATCGTAAGGATTTTCCTTTCGAATAATAAAAATAATATTGAAACAAAATTGTTAGTTTCTTATTTACACCAAAATCAAATGCCAAATTATAAATGGTCCACCCTGTACATAAAAATGTTTATAATTTGTAATAAAATTTCATTCAAAGAACTAAAGTTTATATAGTATGTATGGTATTCTTCTTAAGTATTGGGGTTATAAATATTATTAATTCACATTTGAAATACATTTGATGTCATATTTTTTGAAGCAACAGAAGAATACTTAGGGTATATTTCTTTATTTATGAGATCAGCTTGAATATGTATTCCAAGTAACGCCTATACTCTGTCCTACCTGTGATAGAGGATACCAACAGTATCCTCAACTCCACAGAATTTCATGTATTTTAGATGTCGTGTATTCAAAATTAAGAATATGTTTGATGTAGAGGTAGGAGTCAAAAAAATCCTGAATTAGTAGGTAAAATTCTACAAAAAAAAAAAATTGGGTTGTACATAGTATATATATCATTTGGGTTTTAATCACCCACTCATTTAACAAGTGCGAATAAAACGACCGACGAAAATAAAACTCTATAAGTCGTTCATCCTTCCCGTTTTAATATATGGCGCCGAGACGTGGACATTCACCATCAATGATGAGAGGCTCTTAGGAGCGTTCGAGAGGAAGATACTCCGTAAGATTTACGGTCCAATATGCGTGGACGACGCGTATCGAATAAGATGGAACGATGAGCTGTACCATATGAGCTGTAAGGTGACACTAACATAGTGAAGCGTACAAAAATCCAGCGACTTCGCTTGTTAAGTCATATTAAGTGAATAGAAAAAATCGCTCCGGCTAGAAGGGTGTTTTATTCGAGCCACAGTGGAGGAACACTCAGAAGAGAACGTTTTAATCTCCGTTGGAAAGACCAGGTACAAGGCGACCTTCCTGCAACTGTCCTTATCAATTTGTAGGCGCGCGCATAGCAGAGGCGACTGATGAAGCTTTATAGAGGCGGTCAAGACCGATCATCGGTTGTAGTGCCAGCTAAGTAAGTAAGTATGAATAAAACGATCATGTTTCTAACTTTCTTCTTCGGTGTATGGCGCTGCTCGTTAGCACTGGCAGCTGAATATATGATACTTACTTATATGATAGGCATTTCTTTTCTTTATTACCATATAAGGGTGACCTCGCACGTTAAAAAACATTTTTAATTACAATTGTCACTCCTTCACTTCTTTTCTCCATCGTACATTTTGACACAGTTTTTCTTGGTTTTTTGCCAAACTGTTCTTCTTCGTTTTACAGTTTATTTACAGTTCAGAGTACATAGTAAGTATTGTTATATAAACCAGGAATGGTGTAAACAACATGCCAGTTATGTGTGTCTATATAACAGCTATAATTATAAGCATTTCCTTTGGAGCTATTGTGTTGTTTCCCATACAATTATCACTGCTAGATACGCATAACTACTAAGAAGCAATTGGCGAATAAAATGCAACTGTTATTTATTAAGAAGATTTTTATGTTCTTATAGGGGGGTAATAATTGTGGGCTACCCGCTCAAGTTCAATTAAAAATATTTTCCAATGTCGATCAAGTGGATTGCCATGAATGATAGATATCCTGTCTTGCTTCCATATAAGTGATATTTTCAAAGGAAATAATCACACGAATTTAACTAGACTTGAAAAAAAGTTGTATAGATAATATTAAAATGCGTTACTAACCATGCCCACTGGGGGATGTGTCATGTACTTAAGCTTTCCATTAATTTTTCATATTATATGTAGTGTTTAAATATTATATGTAGTGTATACTGTCGATTCATTTTGGAACTGAGCACTTACTTCTCTAAGTATCGATTATGCCCAACACTATTTATTATGTATTATATCTGAAACCTATTCTGAAAAAAGCCTCATTATCATTTGTATTCGTTTTAAAATTTCATCGTTTTCGAGTTGATTCATGAAGTCAACATTTTCTTGAGGGTAGAGATCATGACATATGGTATTTCTGTAGATCATAGCATACTATGTAAGTACATACTTCCGTTTTTGAATACGTGCATACCTCGAAATAAATTTAACGGTTACAATAATATTAGAAATATGTTCTTCGGAAAACCGGCAATATCAAAGCGCAAATTCATTGATAGAGGACATGTACTACATAAATAAGAACAACCAAATAGGGAGCCAACAGAAAAAAAAACAAACAAAAAAATACAATACAACAGAGCGAAACAAGCAAAAATACTTTAGGCTAATGGGTATGAACTAACTAAACAATAGTTGTATAGTTTTCATAGCTGAAAGAAGTGAAATATGGGTGTGTCTTCGCAGGCAAAAATATCCAACAATTGATTAAATATTTTTCTAACTTTATAGGCCTATTACTATTGGCTCAATGACATGTACATGGACATACGAATACCCTTGCCGATTAACTCCAATCCAGGCATGGTCTTACCACCCAGACGCTTTACCACTGTACACGATGTTGCACGTTTTGCTGCACGCATTTTGGATGGCATTATGCTGCACAAAGAGATGCTCGATAGGTAAGTAGCAGTAGTAATAGCATCTGTAGAGTAAATTTTTTACACTACAGTGTATGTACAGAGTAAGTCAATTACTATGGTAAGTAGTGCACACTACTGGATCAGAGTTAATTTAGGAGCCCTGATCCATGAATCTTATTGGGTGTATTACTTGAAAATTAGGTGTTCTCAATTGATGGCGTAACTTGTATTTAAACACATCTGGCAATACTGGTAACTAAGTACTTTCATGTTTTAGGTGCGCCATGTAACTTACTTTTGTTTTGATTATGTAACAATTTGCTAAAGTGTAAACAGTTTGCGCTACAAACAAATCAGCATTGGTGTTAAATAAACAGTATTTGTGGGAATATTTTGATGTTCTTCTTTAAATCGAAAAGCAAAAAGTGCTGCTGAAAGTGATCGATTGCTGTTAGAAGTTTACAGTGAATATACTCCATCGTTTGAAACATTCGATTTCGAGTTTAGACGCTTTAAAAGTGGAGATTTAGACACGAAAGCCGAGGGACGCCGTGGCCAAGTGAAAAACTTCGAATAAAAAAGAAAAGAAGGTGTTACTCGACAAAGACTCGTGCCAAACACAAGAAGAACTTGCAATAACATTGTGAGTTACTCAAGCAGCAAAATTATTGGTCTTCATTCCAAAGGAAGGAGATTTGATGACATACAACTTGAAGCCGTCGTCGTCGTCGAAGGGCGATTTTGCATGTCTGTAATGCTGCTTCAGCGCTATAAAAATCTGTGATTTTGCATCGAATTATTACTCGCGACTGTATTCATTGCGACAATCCGAGGCGCAAGAAGTTGTATGTGAAGCTCGGCCAAACAGGAACATCAACGCCGAAGCAGAATATTCATGGCGCCAAGGTAATGCTCGGTATTTGGTGGGTTCAGAACTTCGCAAGAAGTTGTATGTGAACCTCGGCCAAACAGGAACATCAACACCGAAGCAGAATATTCATGGCGCCAAGGTAATGCTCGGTATTTGTTGGGTTCTATTAAGAGCTGCTACAACCTGGAGAAACTATTACGAGAGAGCTGTATCGAAAACAATTGATTCGTTTGAAAAGAGTAAGGACCGAAAAACGACTGGAATATGTGACCAGGCATGACATCGTAATTTTTAACAAGACAACAAGACCAAAAGTATTTGAAAAATAGTGAATGGGAAGTTTTGGCTCACCCGCCGTATTCACCAGACCTTGCTCCGTCTGACTAAGTATCACTTGTATCGGTCGATGCAGAATGTCCTTACTGGATTACGCCGTACTTCAGTAGAAATTATCAAAAATTGGATTGATTCGTTTAGAGCCTTAAAAGATAGACGTTTTTTTTTGGCAATCTATCCATAAATTTCCAGAAAGATGGCAAAATGCCATAGCTTCAATTACTTACTAAAAAAAAAATCTCATTTTCAAGTTACCCACCCATTATGTGAATTATGATGGTAATTTTTAACCCATCAATCCGTTCAGCTCATACACTTACGAGTATGAATTATATTATACATATGAAAAAAAAATGGCAGCAAACCTCATAAGACACAAATTATTGCAGCCAATTGTTTTCTCAGCCGCCAAACCACAAATAAATATATGTATCATATATGTATTTATAATTTTCCACTTTTATGTAATAGCGGCAGCTTGCCACAAGAACGCGCTGCATCACGCGAGAAAAATCAACCGCTATGCATGGCACAATATTATCGCCTGCTCGGCTCATGTCGTCG
Source organism: Palloptera scutellata (assembly GCA_958295655.1). Lineage (NCBI taxonomy): Eukaryota > Metazoa > Arthropoda > Insecta > Diptera > Pallopteridae > Palloptera > Palloptera scutellata. The sequence continues at coordinate 26,806,114 of OY282450.1, forward strand.
TCCAGGCATTGAACGTGACTCACAATATTTGCCACAGCACAAATCCGACGATCAACATGTGATCGTCATATGTCGCAATCAAATGTACTGTGTCGTTCTCAAGGCAAGTGATCGCGGTAAATTGTCTGAAAGTGAAATCGCCTCACAAATTCTCTATGTGCTAAGCGACGCTCCGTGTTTGCCGGCCAAGCCACCGCCATTGGGTCTACTCACAGCCGAGCCACGCCCACGTTGGGCACAAGATCGTGCAACTCTGCAACTGGACGAACGTAATCAACGAAATCTCGAATTAATTGAGACCGCATTGATCGTTTTATGTCTGGATGAACCGCTCGCTTTGACATTTAATGCACGCGGTTTCACTGGCGCTACTCCACCCGTCCACTATGCTGGCAGTCGTGATGAAACGAACATGGCACACGAGATGATACATGGCGGTGGCAGTGACTATAATTCGGCAAATCGCTGGTTCGACAAGACAATGCAGATTATCATTTGCACTGATGGTACCTGGGGCCTGTGCTATGAGCACTCAACATCGGAGGGTATAGCCGTGGTGCAGCTGCTGGAGAAGATCTTCAAGAGCATCTTGGAACATCCGACCGATGATAATGGTGTGCCACAGCATCATTTGCCACCGCCCGAACGTTTAGAATGGGATATTGTCAACGAAATAAAGCAACGATTTGCACAGGCAGCAATTACGGTCGACAGGTGAGTATCGAACGAGGTGAAAAGCTAAACAGGCACAGGTATTATTAAGTCCTCGTTGCAGGGCAATCGATAATCTGGACTTTTACGTCTATCGCTACAAGGGATATGGTAAGAATTTCATTAAGTCGTGCCAAGTCAGCCCAGATGTTTATATACAATTATCGCTGCAATTGGCACACTTCAAGTGAGTTTTTGCCAAATTCAAGATTAAGTACTTGCCATCGAAGTTTAATTCAAATTATTGCAGACTTTACGGACATCTGGTGGCGACATATGAGAGTGCTTCCACTAGACGTTTCCTATTGGTAAGTGAATTGTGATATTTTTAAAAACCATTTTAAAAAACTTCCAGTCAAGAAATGGCGCGGAAGATGGGGCGGGTTTAAAGTAGAGCTTATTAAATCTTTTAAAATTTCATTTTAGGATAATCTTACTTAGTTTTTAGTCAAGGTCTTATGGCAATTAGGGAATTTTTTTTTTGATTAAATTTTTGGTCAGAATTTTAATATATACTAGTTTTGTGGTCTGGACTTTAATTTATCCCTAATCCGAACGGCAAAGTGAAAGCTTTTCATACTACTGTGGGCAAAAGTTAGTAAGACTTTTTAATTTAAATTTCGCGCGGAAACCCATTCATCAAAATATTATTTTTTTTAAGGTTGGTATGACTGTCGGTGACATCTGTGCCAAATGTCACATCAAAATAATCATTAGTGTTTAGTATACGCTTGTCTTTCTGAAGTAAAGTGCATTCGGCGATTTTCACAATGAGTGAAATTATTCAACAAAGAAGTTCCATTAAATTTTGTGTGCGGAATCAAATTTCTGGTGCCGAAACGTTCAGAATGTTGTTAAAGGCCTTCGGTGATAATTGTATGTCGCGAGCAAGTGTTTTTGATTGGTACAAATTGTTCAAAGATGGTCGAGAACGCGTTGACGACGAACCACGTCCAGGACGGCCATCAACATCAACTGATGATCAACACGTCAATAAAATCAAGGGATTGGTGCTCGAGAATCGACGATTAACAGTCAGAGACCTTACTGGCATCGTTGGAATATCGGAAGGATCAGTGAAAACCATTTTAAAACATCAAGAAGAGTGAATGCACTTGGTTCCAAAATCACTGCATTGGTTTTACGAGACCATTTTGCCAAAAATTCGACTGATATCGTTCCGCAACCACCCTACCACCCTATTCGCCTGACTTAGCACCGTGTGCCGTGTGACTTTTGGCTATTTTCTAAACTCAAAAAACCGCTTCGTGGACACCGTTTTGAGTCAATTGAAGACATTAAACATGAATCGCTAAGCGCATTGAAGGCTATTCCGGAAATTGACTTTAACAACTGTTTCGCGAATTGGAAAAAACGTTGGCACAAGTGTATTGGGGCCGGGGGGGATTACTTTGAAGGGGACGAAATAGATTTGGAAGAATGAATAAAAAATATTGAAATTATGAACAAAGTCTTACTAACTTTTGCCCACAGTAGTAGGTAATTTTTACTCTTTTAGGTTTGCCATTGGTTGCCAAGAGATGGCGCAATGTAGGTTTTTTACTTTTTGATTTGGCCTGTGCAGTGATTTGAACCGCGAACACTCTGCGTAGCAGGCCAATGCACCACCATCTGCGACACCGCGACCAAATCAGCTCATTCCTAACTCAAATCACAGGTCCACCACTGCATTTTACTGCGGTCTTATGTACGAGCAAGCTTCCTTTGCTTTGATCTTATCACCTTATTAATAAATAGGAACTCTATAAAACCTATTAAATCCTTATATGGTATATGTAGATTGAATTTACTCAAGTTGTTGTATTTATTTGTCTGTTCTTAAATTTTAGGGTCGTGTCGATTGTATTCGCTCAGCCAGCACCGAAGCGCTCGAGTGGGCGAAAGCAATGTGCCAAGGTGAAGGACCAAATGTACCATTGGAAAGCGATCGTGAGGAGGAAGAAGATTCACGTAAAGTTAAATTCAGCATATATAGCGTAAGTTAATTAAGTCGGCAAGAGTCAGTGTCAATTTCATTTCGCCCACAATTCAATAATTGATTACTACCAATAAAAATATATAGAAAGATCATTTGCGTGAGCTCTTTCGTTGTGCGGTGGCACGTCAAACTGAGGTTATGGTACAAAATATCCTGGGCCATGGCATTGATATACCGTTACTCGGTCTTCGTGAAGCTAGTCGGGAACTAAGCGGTGAATTGCATGATCTCTTCAACGATGAATCATACAATATAGCAAATTGTTTCTTGCTCTCGACGAGTCAGGTAAAGGGAAAATACATATAGAGATAAAAATAACTGCCACTTTGTTATATGTAAGTTGCACCGCAATTCCAAGGCTTAAGCTTAATCCTGAAGAATAATTTCCTTTTGATTTGGGCACCTCACACTTTAAAAGCACTTCTTTTTCTTTTTACTTTTAGAGCACTCATTTTTATTGTACCATATTTGAACACATTTAGGCTCAAGCACCGTGTGTAGACTCAAGCACCATAATGCACCCAACTTTGCACAGTAAGCCAGTAAGTGTTAATGCACCATCGAACCGATCGATATTTTTATTAACTTCAACACAATAAATGTTTTATTTTGCTCATCAGTTGATCGCCTAATTTCAATAAGTGCGTACGTAAGTGCAATAATAATATATCGATTGTTCGTAATTTAGGTGGCCTGCAGCACTGACAGTTTCATGGGTTATGGTCCAGTAACACCGCGGGGTTACGGTTGCTCCTATAATCCACATCCAGATGAGATTGTCTTTTGTGTTTCAGCATTCTATTCATGCGAAGATACTAGTGCATCAAGATATGCAAAATCATTACAGGATTCATTGGATATAATGAGAGATTTATTGGAAAATTAAAGAATCTCAAGAAGGCAAGTTGATGCCATAATAGTAAGAGTAACAATGGTTGCATTCAATTTGTCACCATGGTTAAGCCCATATAATCGGCTAAAGCCAATTTGACAGCGGTTTTGATTAGCTTAAACATGAGTAGTTAGATCCCAGTTTGCCGCGATTAGTGATTCAGTTGTTGTAAGTATTACCTTGAAAATCTAAGAATAACCAATATTAAGGAATCACTTTGTGGCAAATTGAATGCCCCTAATCATTATTAATAATTATATTAATTTTGAAAGTGAAAAGAAAAACTAAATAACAATAACAAACAAAGAAACAAAGAAACAGAGAAACAAAGAAACATATCAGTAAATGTACCTTAAAATATGTGACTCTAGCAAAAGTAGTTAAATTCAATTGTAAACAAAAACGAAAACGAAAAACATAAAAAGTATTATACGAGTATGTATTATAAGAAAATTGTTTAATAATTACATACATATACATATACCATATAAGTATATCTATCTACCTACCTTCAAAAATAGTTGTGAAAAATTATAATGAAGAATAAAAAATAAAAAAAAATATTTGAAGAGTATGAATGAAAGTCCATTTACAAATCAGAACTGCATATGAAACGATTATGGTTAAATAAGAATTCATACTGGAAAATGATCTATGCTATTCGGTGACCGCGTAATATTTGATTTATTGAATATCAGTGAAAAGCCACGGAGCATTCGAAAAGGCTCGAAGCCTCCCGAGGGTTAACAAATACTGAGAGTGAAACGGTTTTGATTTCTTACTTATACCCATAGCATTATGCACAGAAAACAATGTGTCAGGCGAGAGACCACTAAGTTTCCCTCCTCCCCCCTTTCAAAAAAAAGCGGTGATTTCTTTTTAAAATTAATTGTTGTTATATTTAGCATGAAATTATGTCATACATTGTGTTAAACGAGACTGTTTCGGATATTGGGTTGAACAATGAAGTTCTGATCTTTTCATGAATGTGATCTGGTGTGCGTAGAAACTCAAGAGTTAATTCTAACCAAAAATGTAATAAGTTTTCAATTGAAGACGAAGATATTTTATAATACTATGAGGTTTTAAAAATCATTCAAAATAGCTAAGAAATCTTCTTTTCTATAAGGCGTAAAACAAATTCTACACCTAAGCATCAATCACAGCGTTTCAAAAATTAATTCTGTGATCAGAAGCATTTTGAAGATAAGTATCACAAAGACGCTGATTCCAAAAATAACTATTTTGAAAGGTATTATTGAAAATTAGTTTTATTTTTAAAAAGACGAAGCGTGGTTTATTAAAAATTAAAAGAGCGAAGAGAGAGCGATATGAAAATTCCTTCAAAAAATCCTATATCTGTCCATGCTCTCAGTACAATAGAAATAGAATCGCCTGCTCTCTACAGAAGTGTGTGTGTGTGTGTGTGGATGCGTATCTCGGGAAGATGTTTGTGAGACGGAGCGTAGTTTGTTAAAAATTATTAGAGCAAAGAGAGAGCGATATGAAAATTCCTTCAAAAAATTCTATATCTGTGCATGCTCTCAACACAATAGAAATATAATCGACCGCTCTCTACAGAAGTGTGTGTGTGTGTGGATGTGTATCTCGGGAAGCTGCTTGTGAGACGAAGCGTAGTTTGTTAAAAATTATTAGAGCAAAGAGAGAGCGATATGAAAATTCCTTCAAAAAATTCTATATCTGTGCATGCTCTCAACACAATAGAAATATAATCGACCGCTCTCTACAGAAGTGTGTGTGTGTGTGGATGTGTATCTCGGGAAGCTGCTTGTGAGACGAAGCGTGGTTTGTTAAAAATTATTAGAGCGAAGAGAGAGCGATATGCAAATTCCTTCAAAAAATCCTATATCTGTGCATGCTCTCAACACAATAGAAATAGAATCGATTGCTCTCTACAGAAGTGTGTGTATGCGTGAATGTATTTCGGGAGGCTGTCAATGAGATGAAGCGCGGCTTGTTAAAAATTATTAGAGCGAAGAGAGATTGATATGAAAATTCGTTCAAAAAATTCTAAATCTGTGCATGCTCTCAACACAATTGAAATATAATCTCCTGCTCTCTACAGAAGTGTGTGTGGATGCGTATCTCGGGAGACGAAGCGTTGTTTGTTAAAAATTATTAGAGCAAAGAGAGAGCGATATGCAAATTCCTTCAAAAAATTCTATATCTGTACATATTCTCAACACAATAGAAATATAATCGACCGCTCCCTATAGAAGTGTGTGTATATATCTCGGGAAGCTGTCGGAGAGAGGGAGCAGGTGTAGAGAGAAAGTACAGATAAAATAGGCTACAAATTTTGCTTTTTAATTGTGTAAGCTCAACTAACCATAATCTGATGTGAAGAAAACAATGGATATTTCCGAATATACTCGAATGTATTATATGAGTTTTGTAGAAAAATATCATCAAACTAGCAGAAGTTGCATTATAGAACAAAAAGAAACTAAGAACATTGTTAAATTTGAAATATATATGTATATTATATATTTAGTTACTATACATATATATATGTACTTAAACCCTATCCAGTTGAAAGTAATACAGTAATCGCCGGTTAATTGACACTCCCGTTCAATAGCATCCTATAACTTTGCATTTCTCGTTTAAATATGTTTTTTCGAATGTTCGAATCTCAAATTGTTCATCCATTTGACTTCAATTGGAGTTAGCATCTTTAGCAGTAGCGGCGATGATATGTTTTATCTATTATTGATATGTTTAGATACATTGGATACATTTTATGGACACCTATAACACACTTATAGATGCATTACTCGTAATAGAACAGGATTGTTTATAATTCATCAATGATATTGATTTCAAGCGACAAGTCGTCGTCGTGTTTTACAATCTGAACATACGAGCGAACAGTTCAGCTTGCTCAGTTGTTGTGCTTCCACGCAAGATATGAAAATAAGCGACTTAAGGCGAGGAAGCCAAACCGATTCAGAATCAGAACTTGTTAGTTCAATTCTCATTTGCCGTAATTTGCATATTAATTTAAGAAGATTTTATGACAATTTCTCAAATAAAACAAACTAAAAACCCTAAAATTTTAACTGATAGTTGAATATTTCATTTATTAGTGGTTCGTATTGCGTTTCCCATTTTCAAATTCAAATATGTGAAGATAAAATTAATCGGAAATTACTGTATTTGTTAAATTTTTGAGGCTTTATAGAAAATGTTATATAAGTAAAATGCAAAAAAAAATTTATGTATCATAAAAAACCAAATTAAAAATCTGTACTAAATTGAAGAATTGTAGTCAATTAAAAAACTAAATGTTTTACAACAATTTTATGCATATACTATACATTCATATAAATACGTAATAATATTGTATTTAAATATTACCATATATAGGTATATTAAAAAAAGAAAGAAAATATTTGTTAATTTGTGTGTTTTTGCTGTGTAGAAATGAATTGTTAAAATGCGTTTTTGTTGTAATTTCTATATGGTATATCTACGATATTTACTTATCAATCATATCATGCTTGAAAAGCTTAATATTATGAATGTTTATTAAATACTACTCTTATATATCTATCTATGTTATATCTATGCAGATCATATGAAAAAAAACAAAAAAAAAACAAAACAGAGCACACAAATTTGCATATGATTTTAGCTTTTTGGCAGCTAAATGTGACGCTTCAATTAGTACATAAACGAATTTATTTGATTTGTTTGAAAACAAAACAATATTATACAAAAATATTTATCTATGTTCATCATACTTAAGTGAAATACTTAATAGCTGTGTTTCTTTTACCGCGTTTACAGAATATAACTATCGCGGTGACAAAAGAAACGCGCATCTCTGCTTAAATTGTTTGTTTAATTTGTGCACAAAGTTTGAATTTATATAAATTTATTACACAAATTGATACAAGTTTGACCCATTAAAAGGGAACCTTTTTTCTTTTTCACATATTTTTTTATTGCCCTACATACATACATACATATATTCAAAATACAAGCTTTCCAAGTAAATATTTTGTTTGAAATAATATTATTAAATAAAAAAAAATTGCATACAAACTTTTGTTTAATGTCACTCTGTTTCATATTTGACTTCGCCCACACTCACAATAAGATAAATGGTGACATTCACTACAAATAAAAAACACCGCTGACCGTGAAAATTAAAAACTATGACTTGGCTACACTTTTGTTTATCCCCGCTATAATTCTTTGCAGGGATAAATATCGCCGCGATAAAAGCGTATATAGGATTAATTTCTTGTACAAAAATTTTGTATAAGCCGCTATACGCTACAAAAGAAACACAGTTAATAACAACAAATCGTATTAAAAATTTATAAAATGAAAATAGTAAAAAAAAAATCTGAAGATGTTAGCCACCTTAATGAAAATCTTTCAGAATTCAAATAGCTAACGGAAAGAAAAGTGAAAAGAGTTAATAAGTTTTCTACTGAAGATTAGAAATTGAAAACAAAATTATTCTAGGAAAATCTTAGACCCTTAATGGACATCTTTCAGAATTCAAATATGTAGCTAACAGAAAGTTCACCTTGGATGGTATCTTCCAAAACCAACGAAATATTGATATGGGCTAGCGCTGCGCTCATTTTATGGCCAAATTGGTTAACTCCACATACCCACTACATTATGACCACTTAATTTGATAAAGCGTCGAATTTTCTAATGTTACAAAAAGCACTTGAAGTATTGTTTCCAAAATTTGTAAAAGAACCAAGCTGTACGGTTTCGGTGTTCGTGGGCACACTTAATCACAATCCATTAAAAACTCAACTTTGTAATATTTTCTGTTAGGACTTTAGCAGACAGTTACCGAAATTATTAATAATAATTACAATTATAATGGTATTTATTTTCGTAAATTTCGTTTAATGCCTGAAAATATGCAATAATATTTTATCAAATTCAATACCACTCACAATTGATTTTATGTTTACACAAAAACGACTCAAGCCCCACACAACACTAACAACAATATATGTAAACTATTGTGAACTGATTGGCATGAGACGAACATTCCTAGCCAACAAAAAAGTAAGTGTGAAATTTTGAAAAGTAGTAGAGCGATGAACTAGTTATGAATTAAAAACTAAATCAAATGCAATAAACTGCTTTTCTTATGCCATTTTTCAGCCTTAACCTTCCGCTTACCAACACCCACACGGGTGACCTTTTCAATTTTCATAGAAATTTTCGATTATATAGAAAAAATGATTATATTAAAAAAATATATATTCCCAAAGTTTACTTTTTGTTATACAAGACCCCGGATCTCAGACTTTTCCAAAAATTCTTCATGAACAATTTTGATTTAGTTAATTGAAAAGATTAATCAGTTTTAATTTACATACATATGTATTTTAAGTATGTTATAAGAAAAGTAAAATCAAGGATTTTTGTCTCCTCAAGCAATGAATTGATGAGGCTGATTAATTCTCATAAAACTCCACTCACATTGGAAGTGAATGAGAATTAAACGGTGATTTTTTAAGAGATTTTTAAGATTTTTGATAATTCAAAAAAATTACAGAAATTTTACAAAAGGGAATGAAATTTTTATTTCGATCGATAAATCCATTCCTGCCATTTACTTCCTAAAGATAATTTCACTTAAATGTTGCCCGCGGCTACGCTTCAAGTGGTCCATTCTGAAGGTCCAATTTTAACACACTCTTTCATACATTTCTGCCGGAATCTCGGAATCTCACCAATGACGCGTTCAATGTTGGCTTCCAAAGCAGCAATCGTGTTTGCTTTGACCCAATAGACAAGAGACTTAACATAGCCCCACAAAAATAGTCTAACGGGGTCAAATCACACGATCTTGGAAGCCAATTGACTACACGAAAACGTGAGATTAACTGCTCACCAAATTCGCCTCTCAATTGATGCATGGTTTCGCGTGCAGTGTGGCATGTGGCACCGTCCATCTCGGCCGAGTCCAATTCTTGCATTTTCGGCAAAAAAAAAGTCTGTTATCATCGAACACTGGCTTTCTCCATTGACCGTAACGCTGCGGCCTTCATTGTCTTTGAAAAAGTACGGCCCAATGATGCCGCCTGACCATAATCCCCACCAAGCAGTGCATTTTTCGGGATGCATTCGTAGCTGCTGAATCACCTCTGGCTGGTCTTCACTCCAAATACGGCAATTCTGCTTATTCACGTATCCATTGAGCCAAAATTAGACCCTTCGCTGAAGACAATTTTGCGATTAAACGCACTTTTCACAGAGCCTGAATTTTGATAATAAATTTCAATAATTTGCAAACGTTGTTCAGGCGTAAGTCTATTCATGATCATGATCAAACCAAACTGAGCATTTTATACTTTGACACATGTCAAAAATCATGCGTGAACTGTTAAAAATATAAACGTCAAAAACCAAGTAGCAAAAAAATCACCCTTTATCAGAAAATATACAAATACACCTCTTAGCTAAACCATCAAGTGGTAACAAATTTCCACCCTGCCATTTGGAAACGGTGTTAAATTGTAGCTCTATCCAGGGTATATGACCTCGTTACCCTACACTTATCCACTTAACCCTTTTCCTATCCCTTTTTTGGCCAAGTTGAATGGTCCAGCGGACTGAGTGCTATTGAAAGATCTATGACCCTCCTGCCCTCATCCAAATCTAATCTGTACTAGTTTATTATTTTGATATGGTCAATGGTCAATGGTCAATATTAGAGGAGCAGCTCGTCGCCCAAGCTCTCGATGAACTGTGCAGTGGTGTTCTCTTAATGGAGTACTGCGACAATATATTGCCTATCAATTTCACCCTTGGTTTTATTATAATACAAAACGATTTTTGAGCATCACCATCTCTATGCTACTAGAGCTGTTAAGAGCACGGAGCTGTTTTTACCTGGGACATACTGACATTCTCAGAGAAGCCAAATAAAACTGAAATCACTTCCCGAGTTTACAATGGTTTCAACTTGTTTGCATCTTCCATATGCCAATTTTCCAACTCTTTGTTACACTTACTTAATGGAAGTGTGTGTTTTTCTGTGTATACAAATACAACGAACTTGTTTAAGCCTTAGCACCAGGCTCATTTAACTACAAAATTCATCAGGGTCACCCGGGTGGATATTGTTAAACAACGTACATGTATAAAAATCTTTGGTTAGACGAAGATTAACAACAACGAAGCTTTACTATATTTCATTTTGAGACAAAGAAGACAGAGATCGTAAAGTAAAGTTTCAAATATATAGAGTATGAGGAGGTCATAGATTTTACCATGTTTTAAAGATTTGCTTCCTGGCCTTCAGTTTGTTTTATTTATTAGTTGTTATTTCTATTTAATTTCAATTAATTAAAACATATTTTAAACAAATCTGATTTTCTATCCACACAATAATTTGCCAGTTAACCTCAGCAGGGCAGTGGATAGAAAATACTTATGGGCCCTGGGTGGAAGAGGATTATCAGTTACAGGCTCCTTATTTTTGTGAATCAAAATTAGAGACACTTACTTGCTTTAGCTTAAGAGAAACGGTTTATTATTGCTCTAAATTCTAGCTGGCATTAAAAATTAGACATACTTACTTGCTTTGGCTTATTATTATTGCTCTAAATTCTAGCTGGCATGGGAGCCTATAAAAACTGAGTGCCCGGTGAGAATCACCCTACTCCTCAGGCCTGAATCTCCCGTGCTACAGTGGAGAGTATATATAATGAATATTTTTTCAATAAAAAAATAATTGCTAATGTCAGAAATGAAAAAAAATATTGTTTGAAAACTATGTAACTAAAGTAAATTTCTAGAAAGAAGGAAAAACCTATTTATAAAAAGATATTATATAAAAAAAATAAAATAAAATCAAAATAGACCTGAAGTGAAACAATACATATCAACTTACATATACACACCTTTATATATAAATATAGTATATACATATATATACCTAGCTGAAAACATACATAAGTACATATTCCCCAAATACATAAATACAACAGGTATACTCGTACATATGTATTTATATAAAAAGAAAACAACAACAAAAGAAGAAGAAGAAGAAATATTTAACAAAATTAAAATATAATAGTTGAAATTTATTAAAGAGTTTAGAACAAAGAAAAATTGTAAACTAAAAGATAAGAGTAAAAGATAAGAGATAAATATTATATGAAAAAACGTTGAAATTATAAAAACTAACAGAGTTATCATGTTGATTATCATAGAGAACAGTATACATAGATGCAAATATTTATTTATATGTATATGTAATGTACACATATACCCATTTATTCACATATATACATACATACAGACATATGGTACATATAAGTATATACAATTAATTAACCTAAATGAAATGGATATACTTACTACTTAGTTGTAACAATTATTTAATTATTTACTATGCAAGTATGTACATATACGAGTATATGTGTGTATGCATGTATGTATGTGATGCGTTTACACTACTAACCTATTATTGTGTTCATTGTTGCTATGTTACTACAATACCATAAGTGCAAATAGTACTAACTACCATAACATGCGTCTCATAAGTTATGAAACAAAATTCAAACCTATGCCACACAATATCAAATTCGTTCTTATTGCTAGCAAGAAACCTGCATTCAATAAGTATCGAATAGCACATTAAGTTGTCTTCGATTTTTCTTAATATGCTTCGAACTTTCAAAATCATGCTCTGGCAAACAGGCAGATTCTATCCATCAACTACTTAGTAGGGACATAAATACTGTTACAACATTGAACACACCAATTCCAATAGTAGAATGGAACATACCCTGTTATTAACACATGTTTTATGAAAGCTAACCTCTATAGCGTTAGTCTGTAACGGGAATTCAAAATTGTGAGTGGTCAGATAATGAGAACCGTATCGCTGTTATAGCACTTTTTAAGTGTGAAATGACAAATGGCGAAATTTTCAAAACGCTCCGCCCACTCGGGAATAGTCGCATGTTCGACTATCGTTGCATAAAACTGTTTGAGGAGCGGTCTTTGAGATATCAAAGACCGCCACCGGTCGGTCCGTCTACTTACAGTTCGAACGCCTCAAGTCAACAAAGCCGTCAAATCAAGAATTCAGCGAAATCCGTTCTGAAAACAGAAAATCATGGCCCGTGAGATGAATATCACGCAAAAGTTCCTGAGTCGAGTTATTAAGAAAGACCTAAGATTTGGTGCCTTCAAACGTCGCACCGGACATTTGTTTACTGCATCTTTGGAAAAAAAATAGGGTAGAAAAAACCAAACGTCTTTTGGTGCAACACGTTGATAACTAGCACAGAAAAATCTTGTTTACTGATGAAAAAATGTTTACCGTGCAGGAAAAATTTAACAAACTTAATGATACGGTATATGCAAGGTCATCTAAGGAAGCATCTGAACTGATCCCACGGGTCAAAAAGGGTCATCACCCAGCTTCAGTCATGGTTTGGTAGGGTGTCTCTTACGATAGTGTCACTGACTTGCATTTCTGCGAACAAGGGGTCAAAACTTCGGCTTAAGTTTACCAAGAAACCTGTTGTGAAGCCACTATACCGCATTCCCTGTTCCAAAACCAGCCGTGGACTTTCCAGCAGGATTCTGCGGCACACCATAAGGCTAAGATGAACCAGTCCTGGCTGCAAAACAATTTTCCAGCTTTCATTTGCTGTGAAGAATGGCCGCCTGGCAGCCCTGATGTGAACCCATTGGATTACAAATTATGGACAGTTTTAGAGGACATGGTTTGCCACAAAAGATACCGCAACATTGATTCTCTGAAGACTGCTTTGATTCGTTCTGTCAGCACTTTTCCAATGCACGAGGTGCGTGCAGCTATTGATGATTGGCCAGTGCGACTTAAAGCGTGCGTGAAGGCCAACGGTGGGCATTTCGAATAAGTAATTTCTTTTTGCATACAATATATATCAAAAAATATATTTAAAAAAATTGGTAGAACAACAATTATTATTTTTAATTTTATAACATTAAATGTGTGTAACAGTATTTATGTCCCTACTTAGTAGGCTTTCCTTTTTCGGTACAATTTGAACATTTTGTTCATTGAACCAGTACATTGTTTTGTTTTTTTGAATAATGACTGCTTGCAAGGTGCGACGGCCAAAACATGTGTTCGTCATGAATGATGTTGTTCAATGAACTGCTTCAATTTTTGGCAATCATTGGCTGATATAATACAAATATCAGAATTAATCACTTTTCCTTTGTTCGGAAGAATAACTAATGTGTTGAAATACCCTTTGATGAAATTGCACACCAGACCAACACTTTTTTTCCTTTACCGACAAATTTAATCTTGTTTGGTGGTGCTCCAATGTAGAAGCCATCATTTCCACTCAGCTCATGGTGTGAAAAAGTGAAGTAAGATTCGTCATCCAAGACCATGAATTTTCCACCTTCAAAGTGTTTTCGTCACGAAGTCCACAGCAACATTTTGGTATTATGTATTCCGTGTTGTCTGGACTTATATTTGGGATAGATCATGTCGTTCTGGGTAAAAATTCGACTGATTGTGACTTTTGAAACACCAAAATTTCTCAACAATCGCCGTGTTGATTAACCAACTTTGTTTTTATCACGTGCCAGCACACTTTTCATTGTTCTTTCACTAAGTTTTGGTGATCGAATAGATTTCTTTTTATTTTCCAGTTCTTTACGTGAGATAGGTTTGTCTTTCAACACTTGAAAAATCTCCTTTGTACGTGAAGAATTTCCTTCGCCAAAGAGGTGCGAAATAGTTTTTCAAATCTAATTTTTACACCATTCTTATTCGATATATTTCACGATGTATTTCGCAATGTCATAGCAAAGCTTATGGAACACATGTTATAGTGCTCGTACATGTCACCACAGTACGAATACGTAAATTGTATGTCTAGTTTCGCAGTTTAAAGTTTAAACTAAGTATTGAATCCTAATCCTATCCCAACTATATTTCAGCTGTTTAATGGTTTGTTGGATTTATTACCCAAATTAAAAATGTTAAATTATAAAACAAAAATGTTAAGTATTCTCACTCAAAAAATACTCTAAACAAGTTCAATACTTATGTTTATTTGTTTTAGTTTGTTGAAAAATAAGTGTAATACTCAAAAACAAAAACGAAGAGTCCTTAATAAATGTGTTAGCAACACCCAACAAATTTTGATTTTTATTTATTTTCATCCCAGAGGAATAGGTTAGTATATTCTAATACCGTTAAGGTGTAGCAGCAAAGCATTAAGAGCTAAGTACCTATAGTACGTAAAAGCCGCTAAGTACAAATGTATATCTAGGTTTGTTGCCCTACTTTGCTGGTAATATATTGTGATGACATTTCCAGAACAACAGCATTCGCATGTATGCGAATGAGGCACATGTTCATGTTATTACAAATCTACGCCATCTAGCGACTTCGGAAACTCCGATAAAGCTTTGAGGTTCGAGTTCATGCTAATTGCTCGTGGCTATGTTAACTAATTATATAAAATCTGAAAATCATCATCTGAAAAGCTTCAAAGAGGTCAGGAATTTGTGGCTGCGATGAAATCATTGCTATAATAAGTTCGTCGTAAATAGGTACGTCTGCAGTAGCGACATAGAGAGAGCATCAGTTCGACAGTCTTAGTGTAAACACAGAGTATGCGATATAACTATTTTTCGAAGTAATTTTTAAGTGTTTTGTTAAGTTCTTTTCTTTTAAACAGAATCCAGTGATCGAACATCTTTTATTTATTATTTATTTTATAAATAAATAATCGTAACAATATTTTCTAGTCCTCAGCCGCAGTCGATGAAAATTGAAAGTCAGATTGCACTCAGCATAAGTATACATTGAGTAGAAGTATTCATTGAAATCTTACTTAGCATCCAGGAGATCTCGATTACGCTGATGAGATTCATTAAAACACTTTAGCATGCTGAAAATAACTAAAGATCTTATGAAAGAATCGAAAAATGTTAACTTAAAGGTCGCAAAACCACAGAAATCAAAAAAAATTTAATTAAGGAAAGTAAGCATTGAAAACGTCGAAGACTTCACTTGTCTTGAAAGTAGCATTTCTACTAGCAGATACGCTGCAAGCCTAGGCCGAACTTTTCACATCCGCTCAGGTTGTGTGTGTGTTTTATTTGTGCATGATTGGAAGCGACCTACGGTTTTATGTCGAACCCGGAATGCCGAAGTGAACAACTTTTCTTAGGCAATTTTTACTCTTGTATGTTTGACATCGCCTGCCCAGAGGTTAGGTGCCGTCTTAACTAATTATTTTTTTCTACTTTTTATTTGGCTGTGCCGGATACTCTGACCCCAGATACTCTGGGTAGCAGGATAACGCACTACCAACTACGCTACAGCGACTACGCTGCAGACACATGAACATTATACTATGGAAGAGAACCACAAAAACTCTCTTTCGGGTTGTTTTTATAAAGTTTTAAACTAATGTACGGTCTCCATAAACACGAACAAGTTTTGTCATATTTAACTGTCTGAGGCAGTATTGCCAAACAAAGTTAGCCATTAGCATCACATTAGATCTTCAAATTTCCTAAAACTCGAAAATACAGAAAGAATCTACATTATTTCTTTAACTATTTCTTTGCGATAAGTTTGCCTTGAGCAGCAGCAGACAAAGTTTTGAATGCATAACAGATAAAACATACTCGAAATACCACAAATACAAAAAAAAGGAAGTTAAAATAATCATACAAACATTTTAAACCGAACCAAAGTGAACTGATACATTGATTTCTTCTTTTTTGGTCTTTCGACATTACCTTTAGTTTAATTTTGTTATTTTTACCATATAGTAAGTATATTCTTCTTCTGAATTTAAGTCTATGAAATTTCTATGAAACTTTACGCTATTTTATTTTTATATACGAGGGTAGATCAATAAGTACCCGTGTTAGGAATGAAGAGGTAAGTTTTTCACAAATTTCTTTTTCTATATTTCAACATAATCTCCTTTTAGTACAATACACTTTTCCCAACGTCTCTGCCATTTCTTTAACCCCTCCAAAAAATACGATTTGTCAAACTCTTCATAATACGCTGATCTGTCTCGACGATCGACTATAACCTTCTCGTTTGAGCTGAATTGTTTCCCCCCGAGCCTCATTTTCATGTTGGGGAACAGAAAGAAGTCGCATTGAGCCAAGTCGGGCGAGTACGGTGGGTGCGGCAGCAATTCGTAGTTCACTTCATGCAATTTGGCAGGGACAATTCCTTATCCGCTTGTTGTCCACCGTAAGCAATCGCGTCACCCATCGGGCCGACACCTTTCTCATGGGTCGACACCTATCATGTAAAATATTAATTACCGCTCCGTACGACACTCCTTCGGCTTCTGCTTTCGTTCTTTCGTACTTTAGTTCGCGAAGTAGCAGAACCTTTTCAACGATTTCCTCGGTAACCACGTCTGCCGGGCCGCCTGGGCGCTCCTCATCAAAAACAGATGTACGACCACGTTTAAATTCGTTGAACCAATATCTGACGGTTGTCATAGATGTTGAAGGGTCCCCATAGACAGCATCCAACTTCGCTTTTATTACTTCGCATGTTTTTCCATCCAAAAATAAAAAGCGAATTACAGGTCGATCCCATTTTCCCATTTTATCGCGAAACACGAAACACGTGTGATACTAATAGCTGCCAAATAAAATTTAACCTATGGATCAGTTTGAAATTTAGTGTGGAGTCGTGTGACAGATGTCAGTGCACGACGGTAATGCCAACTTCAATCAACAACGCCACCTGTCTTCACACACGGGTACTTAGTTATCTACCCCGGTATGAGTTGGCGTTGAATGAATATTCTAGAACAGAAATGATTTTCAGTGTTGCCGTCTTTTTTTTTTTTGGAAAACTATTTTCCCAGTATAAAGAGCTACCGAAATCAAATTAAAAAAATATTTGTGTAAAAAGTTCCAATCATGGAAAGTTTTTCCCAAAATACTTATATGCTATTGCGAGGAATACTTAGTAGTTGGTAATTGTAGGGTCCATATAGCTCTATGGTGGGGTCTACTCTGGCAATACTGGGATAACTAATATTCATCGATTAACGGCTGCTCCTTCTGCATACTCATTAGAAAACAGCATGCACCTGTTTGTGCAGCATTTTTGGAGAATTTAAACGGAATTTTCTGCCAAATGCTGTCTTTAAAACCATATTTCACTAATCACTAAGCCCAGAAGGAAAGGCGTCCTAAGAGAAGATACGCTACCAAAAGTCGCTAAGCCAGCCAGAGGCAAGTCGAGGTAGAAAAGCATTTACTTTACATATGCACATAGTTCATAGTTAATCTTGCTGTAAGTTACTGTAATATTAAAAAAAAAAAATCCCCATTCTCGTGGTGCCATCGATAAGAAAGGACGCCTTTTTATTCGTGTGTGAAAGTGTGGTCTTACTGACTTGCTATAATTTTATAATCAGTTGCCTAATAAATCGATTGCAATCTTGGTGAAATACTACCAACTGATTGAACGAAGAAGACACGTCATCGTCAGAGAGCTTTATGAGTCGCCGAGGAAGGCCACACCCACGACTGCATGAATTGTGAGATACCTTGCACTTTCCTTCATGAATCGCCACACGGAAATCAATGCGGCAGTTGCCACGAACATTGGATGCGCACAGGCAACAAGCGTCCAACTCCCGATTCAATCTTTACCAAACGTGAACGCGATCGCTATGCTGAGCGGCATAATCTCGTACTGACACCCGGCATATATATCAATCATGATGACCTTGCGGTTCTGGCCAACGCCAATGACAATCCAGACGAATTATTCGTCACTACGAACAGAAGAAAATTGTACCTTTATTGACTCAAAAACAATTAAATAAACAAAAAATCTCTGCATTGAAACAAAAAAATTCAGATAGTTCATAAGATCTGCGTCCTAGTGACAACGCATATCGCATCACTTCGCGTTGGTCAAATGATGAGCTGCTCCTAGCTGTTCAGGTTGTACGAAAATACGGAAAAGATTTTGAAACAATTGCCAAAGTAATTGGTACCCAAAACCGAAGAAGACGTGCGTGAATTCTATGCGAACTATGAGGGGCGTTATAACTTGGATCAGGTATTTCAGAAGCACGAAGCCGAAAAAGAAACAGCGGCAGCCAGCGCTACAGAAACTGCCAATACTAGCGAAAAAGTTGAACCAAATAACCAAAGAGTCCAGCAGTGAAACAATAACAGCTACCGCTGACGCTGATAATACTTACTTTTCCCATCAACGAGTAAAGCGGCAGCAACGAAATCAAAAGGTGATGATGTAAAATCTTCCACCAGCAGCTCTAATTTACAAAAGGATAACATTAATATGGAATAATGTCAGCCTTGAGATCAAGCGGAGACTAAATCTTGCCAACAGGTATTACTACGGGCTCGGTAAGCAATTGAGAAGTAGAGCCCTCTCTCGACCGACGAAAATAACGCTCTATAGGTCCCTCATCCTTCCCGTCCTAATGTATGGCGCAGAGACGTGGACATTGACCATCAATGATGAGAGACTGTTAGGAGCGTTCGAAAGGAAGATACTCTGTAAGATCTACGGTCCAGTATGCGGCGTGGATGACGTGTATCGAATAAGATGGAACGATGAGCTGTATGAGCTGTACGCCGACACTGACTTAGTCAAGCGTATAAAAATCCAGCGGCTACGCTGGCTGGGTCATGTTTAGCGAATGGAAGAAAGCGCTCCGGCTAGAAGGGTGTTTTATTCGAACCACGTTGGAGGAACACGCAGAAGGAGACGTCCTAACCAGGTACAGGGCAACCTGACTGCACTTGGCCTTATCAACGGGTGGCAGCGCGCGCATAGCAGAGGCGACTGGCAAAGCTTTGTAGAGGCAGACAAGACCGATATCGGTTGTAGTGCCAGTTAAGTAAGTAAGTAAGTAGTAACATTAATATGGAGATTAACCGCGAAGCCGATACGTCACCAACGCCAGCTAAAAAAGTTGCCCTGACTGTTGCACAGCTGGATTTTCCAAAAGCTAGCGATTGAAAGAAGATGAAGAAAAGTCTTGGTGGAGTGTGATGCCTGGCAATTACCAATCAATCAAATATCCTAACGATCGATAGATCGTTAGGATATCACTGCCTCCCTAATTTTGTCTTCCCTCCTACTTATTATTACCATTCACATTCATTTCACTTTCATTGTATTAAACATTTTTGTGTAATTCATACATATATCATTATTAAGAATTGAGGTACTTCTTTATTCTTAGAAATCTACATATCAAGTATTAGCCCACTTCATTATCTAGGAAACAACAGATTACTGTCTCTTGATACGTATAGTAAATGGAATTGATTGTGAAATAGTTACCCTTTCACCGAGAGTCAGTTGATTAGCTCATTCAATTACCGCTTATGAGAACCCTAAATTAATGTGAGAATCTATCGAACTGAAAAAACATAACGGTGACACATTAATAAGCTATTTTTTTTATATACACACATGCACGCGTTTACATTTGATTTCCATTTGACTTCCGCTGAATACATTGGGGGAAACCTTAACCAACTTTAATAAGTTTGCATGATATACGTAGTTAATACTCAATTGTTTTGATAACGTTTTTATAACCGAGGCGATGCTATACAAACATTCTGTTTTTAATTAAAAATAATTCTGAGTAATGTACCCATGATGTGGTGCACCTACGAGTTATCCAACATCAGATAATAATTTTAATTTAATTTAATTAACTCCATTGATAATAATATATCTAGTATCTATGTATTTACTATTATGTATTATGCCAGTGCGTATATTTGAATAATCACACCTTGATTTGTCAATATAAAGGCGCTGACCATAGTTTTTTCGTTCACAGTCAGTGTCAGTTAATCGTTTCAAATTAAGTATAACTCAAATAAAAACCATGAGATGTAAGTATTTTTTTTCTGGAATATCCTGTGAAAAAAGTGTTTCCTTTGAATAACGAATAAGCTCGCTTGGACTCTTAGTGATATTATGGTTAGTTGGCTGCTTCAAAAGCAGCTGGAATTCTCTAACTCTAGCATATGCCCGTTCCTTGGTGCAAGAGTAGCAGCAGAATTGGTAGAAACTTTGGCATCCCTACGACGAGAATATGCTAGACTTAGACAAACCTACTATTGTGTTTTTAAGAGGGATAACAGTTCCAAATACCCAATCTTAGACGAAACGGACACGACATTGACGAAGAGTTTATTCAATTAGGGTGGCATATTTCATCAAAAAGTGGTCAATTAGTAATTTTTGCCTTCGGGTGATTGCAACTGCAGCACACAAATCATTTCTCTATAAATATATGAAAAGAAATTTTTATTTTATTATTTTTTCAGTGTTTGCCGTTTTCTTTAGCCTTTTCTTAGCCTGCGTTCTAATGGCTCCAACCATATTCGCTCAACTTTACACCGTACCGACGGCAGCACCAACACCCGGTACCAATACACCACCAGCTGGCAGTGTAGTCGATCAGGATGGTCCTGGATCTGTTGCCCCAACAGCGGGTATGCCATCAACTTCGACCAATGTACCACTTTACGGTACAACAGTGTAGTAATATTTCAAAACGAAATGAAAAATGTTAATTACTTAAATGTGAATCAATAAAGCTACTGGAGAAAAACAAAATCATAAATATTTCAAAGGATTTTTCTTGGCTTGCAAGTACACTGAAAACCGTTCCTATTACGGTCTGCAATGCGCTCCACATTCTTAAGCTATTTATTTTATTTTGTGTTGCGAAAAAATCACAATGCATATTAAAATATTAAAAGATTTAAAAAATTTCAAATGTATATTACAGATTTTTTATACATTCTTACTTTGTAAAGCAAAACAGAGTCATTTATAAACAGTAGAGAGTCGGAACTGTAGATAATGTCGACTATGTCTACAAAAATATCTTTAGTAATCAAAATCTTAGCTAAAAGTTGTGTTTGAGATATTTCTATGCCAATCGCGTGAGTGAAATAAAGAAAACAATATTTTTTTTTTAAACTTAATTAATGATTTAATTAAATACCAAATTACGCACAAGCGGAGCAAAGTGGTCGCTGTGGCGTAGTGGTAATGCGTTGGACTGCTACGCAGAGTGTCCGGGGTTCGGCACCACCACGGCCATTGCCAGGCAATGGCAACCTACAAGAGCAAAAATTGCTATGAAAAGCTTTTCACTTCGCCGCTCGAATTCGGTATTAAATCGTGGGTCCCTTCCATTCATATACAAATATAACACGCACAACATGAGTGGATGCGAAATAGCTCGGCCTATGCCCTCCATGGGCTGTTGTGCCATTAAAAGAAGAAAGAACAATCAAGCAAAATGATGCAGCGTTCAAAACACGCATCATAGGCTATACAATCAAGGTGGCTCAACACTGACAATTTGTTGAACTCAATCCTGGCGGCAGGCGCTATTGCAGCGTATTGCAACAAAACCAGTTAGGTCAGTACATTTTTCACTTGGCATATTGTGATTTATTCACAACACTTTCCATATCACTTACCTTGAGTTATCCATAAAAATTCCATACTATGACACTTAATTTACGCATGTATCGTGTTCGCGTTTCGGCTTTGTAATGACCATGAAAGTGTGCTACCGCACACTCATCGGTTGCGCTAGTACAAACATTTTGACTCAACTCTGACAACTTCTCAACCCTGACAACATTACCCCACACATGAACAAGTTCGAAAAAATATTTCTATAAGGTCACAAAATACTGCCTTGCGAGATACCCGAGGTAGCTGTACGCATGAGGATTAGAGTTAACATTCTTCAGTCCAGAGCCGGGTAACATTAATCAAGAAATTGATTAGGTTAACCGGAAAATCGTTAACCAAAAAGTTAACTTCGTTAACGTTAATCCGAAGAAAAAGTTAACAGAAGCTAACGTTAAACCATTAACGTTAACACTTATGGTATGGAAAAAATAAATTAATATATTGTTTGTGTTACGACTATGTGCATAGAACAGACGTTCAACTGTAGCACTGGAGGAGATTGGGTGTGTTGTATTTGATAATCGAATTCACCAACACTTTCTCGAAGCAGAACAGAAGCGTATGTCCCCAACTCCTTGGACGCCGCAATGTCTGATTTTGGTATCCCTACAAAGCTCATTCGTCTTTGCAAAATGACACTGACCAACACCACCAGCGCAGTGAAAATTGGGACAGACCTCTCCGCACCATTTGATACCAAAAGAGGTTTCAGACAAGGTGACTCCCTATCGTGCGACTTCTTTAACCTATTGCTGGAGAAAATAATTCGAGCTGCGAACATCGACATCTCTGGCACTATCTTCTACAAGAGTGTCATGCTGCTAGCATACGCTGATGATATTGACATCATTGGCAAAAACGCTCGAGCAGTCAGTGCAGCATTCTCCAACCTGGAAAGGGAGTCTCGTCGAGTGGGTCTAGTGGTGAACGAGGACAAAACGAAATACCTTGTGTGAACAAACAAAGAGCCACGGCGTCTTGGACAAAATGTCACTGTTGACAACTATTCTTTTGAAGTCGTCAAGGATCTAGGATCCAGCATAAACACCAACAATAATGTCAGCCTTGAGATCAAGCGGAGACTAACTCTTGCCAACAGGTGTTACTACGGGCTCAGTAGGCAATTGAGAAGTAGAGCCCTCTCTCGACCGACGAAAATAACGCTCTATAGGTCCCTCATCCTTCCCGTCCTAATGTATGGCGCAGAGACGTGGACATTGACCATCAATGATGAGAGACTGTTAGGAGCGTTCGAGAGGAAGATACTCTGTAAGATCTACGGTCCAGTATGCGTGGACGACGTGCATCGAATAAGATGGAACGATGAGCTGTATGAGCTGTACGCCGACACTGACTTAGTCAAGCGTATAAAAATCCAGCGGCTTCGCTGACTGGGTCATGTTGAGCGAATGGAAGAAATCGCTCCGGCTAGAAGGGTGTTTTATTCGAACCAAGTTGGAGGAACACGCAGAAGGGGACGTCCTTATCTCCGTTGGAAAGACCAAGTGCAGGGCAACCTGACTGCACTTGGTCTTATCAACTGGCGCATAGCAGAGGCGACTGGCGAAACTTTATAGAGGCGCCCAAGACCGATCATCGGTTGTAGTGCCAGTTAAGTAGTAACTAGTAGCGCTTTTAAGCGATCTGTTGCTTGCCTTTTTCTTTTTAGTTTGGTGACAGTACTGAAAAAATTATCAGCGTCGTCATTATTGCTGCTTATGCTGAACGAAATATCGACCTCGTTCCTTATCACCATAATTATCTTTACCTTACCGACCTTGGCAATATTGTACTTCTCTAACCACATGAGCCGAAACTTGGAGTGGAAGACAGCAGCAAGCTGGCATTTCTAGGTTATAGTTAATGAATTTTAGTTAAGGGAAGAAATTTAACGGAAGGTTAATCAAAACTTTAATGCTTTTCGCTTATTTAATAATTAGGGAGTTACGGATTTGATTTTTTGGCCAGCTCTAATCTCTAATCTTAGATAGAATTACCAGGATTACTAAAAAAAATGCCTTCTACGTTTGATATCCTTATCTGACATTTCGATATAGTTCATTCTAGGCGACTAGACTAGATTGCATTACTTGAATTCGCATCATAAACAACATTTTATTTTTTTATTTATTTAAGTACAATACAATTTTACTTAAAACACAAAAACACACAATGTGTATCTAAATTGTATAAGTATGTACATATGTATATGTATATATTGTATATTTATATAGGTTTATTGGTTTTTATTGTCTCTAATTTATTTGCAAATAAATATTAATATTTTTTAAACTTTTACTTTTAGTTAAGTTTAAACTAATTGTTGTAACAATAAAAAAAGGAGGAAACATAAACTGTATACTATAAATAAATGTCTACGGAATAATAGCAAATTACAAATTAAATTTACAACTTAATATGAATAAAAATGCACACACATTATTTGCATTGCAAATACAAAACATTTATAGTAAAATTCATACACAAATGACCGACATTCGCGCAGCTACGACTACAAACGTGTAACATTACGTAGTTACATACAAAATAATTATAAAATATTTCTTTTACTTAAATTTTGTGTTACGACGAAAAGAGCGGCGTATTTGCTCTTGCAAATGCTCAGTATTTAGTTCGTCATCGTGACCATACTGTTGAATAGAAAATTGGAATTAAAATATACCTTAATGAAATTTTTATTTAATATAGTTTATACCTTGCAAAAATTATGCTCCAACAATTCTACAGCAGTCAAACGCATCTTTGGGTCATGTTGCAGGCAATGGTCAATGAAATCGTGACCTTCTTGCGATAGATTTTCGGGTGTTTCAGGCTTTTCACCCATACCAACTTTAAACATAATTTGAAAATTCGAATCGAATTGTGCCCAGGGACGCTAAAAATATGGAGCAAACAAAACCCAAAAATAATAAATCAATGTTAAAACTTAAAGCCGACATCTGTCTGTCCTACCTGTCCCGATGCCATTTCCACAACTACACAACCAACCGACCAAATATCAGCAGCACGACCATGCCCATCACTGTTGGTTTTGGTAAAAACTTCCGGTGCCATGTACGCTATAACAAAATTATTACATTTTCAAGTATTAACTATTTAGCTTGAATCAATCTAATATTACTTGTATAAATGCTGCTTACCTTGGGTACCCACATATCCTTGAAGTTCCCCGGGCACAGTGGTGTGCGCCTGTATTTTCACGGCCGAACCGAAATCACCCAATTTCAAACTATTGCTGCCATCAACTAAAAATATGTTCGCAGTCTTTATATCGCGATGTACAATTCCATGTTTATGCAGTTCAGCAACGCCCGACAGTAGCTGCGATGTGAAGCGCCGTGTTAGTCCTTCAGGTAGACCAGCCGATAACTCAACCAGTGATTCGAGAGTACCCTCAGAGCAGAGCTCCATGAAAATGAGTAATTCCTCCTGTGACAATATAAAAATATTACTAGGATAAATATTGTAATTTAGTGAGAACCAAAAATTGTTTGATTAATCGATTAAAATCCTGATCGTGACTAATCGATCGATTATAAGCACAATCAATTTTATCAATCAAAACGATCCCATCACTTATTATTTTATACACTTACCCGATGCACTTCGATGCCATAGTAACGCACCAGATTTTTATGCTTAATACCTTCCAATATCTTTAATTCTTCAGCGACATTTTTGAGAGCACGTGTCTCGCCCGGCTGTATGGCAATCTCTTTCATGGCCATCAACTCGCCAGTGTTATTGTTGACAGCAGTGTACACCTTGCCAAAACGGCCTTGCCCAATCTACAATAAAAAAAAGAAATGTATTGGATTCGACTTATAAAACTTATACCGTAGTAAATCTCAACTACTCAACTACTTACCTTAATGCCACGATGCCAATGAAAGTTCACGCTACGCGCTCTGATCTGCACTTTATCGCAAGTATTCAACGCCTTCACCTGACCGATGAGATTTCGCTCGCGCAGCTTCTCTTCAATTTCCATATCCAAATGATTGACAGCATCACGTACGCGAATTTGACGCGGCGCCAATGATGAATTGCCGTCAACCACTTCAGCACTACTGCAACCGACAGTTGATGATGATTTTGGAATGCTTGCTGCGGAAGGTGGTGGCACAATGAGACGCAGTTCACTACCACTGGCGCCGCTTGATTTACCATCGACGGCGGTAACTTCTAAGCCTAAGTCGTTGACGCTAGACGTGCTCGCGTATTCAGGTGATCCGCCAGCAGCGTTTCGCAGTACCTCCTCCTTGAGACTGAACTGAGGATGTAAGAATTTATTGTACTGTGGGGAACTCAACGGTGTCGATGTATTCGGATTGACTACAATACCCGCCGACATGGGTGTGCGTGTGGGCGTACGCGATCGGCTTGTGGCCGGCGATGACGTTTTACGCGTGCGCGGCGATGCTTTTTTTCGCGCTACCTTCTCCGGTTCAGATGTGATGCCGATCACATGTGAAATGCAACAGTCCATTTTCTGTTTCATCTCTTCGAATTGACGTTCGTCCAAGTGACGCGTTATTTGTGGATCACACGCCAATATGAGAAACTCGAGACCTTGAGAAGCCCAGCGTGGGCGCATGCCGCGTCCGCGCTCGCATCGTTCCGTCACGAATTGCATCCACATTTTTGCGAATGCAATTATACCCAGCGCCAACTCGACCTCGCCCGCTTTGTCTTTGTTGGTCATGATACGCTGTTCGAATAAGCGTATCACGTCTTTGTTGTACTCGAAACCGAACTTGTAGCCCTGATGTAGGATTTCGCGCGTTCGCGACAGCACTGCCTGCCTGTCTTGATCGTCTAGTTTCGCTATATTTTTCGGACAGCAACGTTCCTGCACCCGTTCAATTATTTTCATTAACTTTTGGCGCACATCGAGCACATCCTTCTGCAGCAGCTTGAACGCCTTCTTCACATCCCCACAAACGAAGTCCTGCTGCTGGTTAACTACATCCTGCTCATAGTGCTCACGATGGAAATCCGTCGTTTCAACATCGCGACAGAAAGTCTTGGCAAAGAATAGCACCTTCACTGAGCGTTCGCGCTCCAATGTGAAAAGTGATTGGGTTTCGCGGCAAATGGTAAGCAACTGCCATTTCAATTCTGATTCAGGATTCTGTGCGGTATCATCGATTTGTATATCCAGCTCTTCGAAGCGACTAATTAGACGCTCCGATATACTGCGCAACAGGTTACGAATAATCGTGCAGAATTTCTTAGCCGCCAGCGTATGCATGCCTGTGATCATGGGACTAATTAGCTTAGTGAACATCCATTCCTTCTCCAAAGCAGACTTCTGATGATTCTCGGGTGCGGCCACCAGCACCAATTGATCGACATAGTCCAGATAGACTTCAAATACCTTTCGCACCGTCG
Source organism: Palloptera scutellata (assembly GCA_958295655.1). Lineage (NCBI taxonomy): Eukaryota > Metazoa > Arthropoda > Insecta > Diptera > Pallopteridae > Palloptera > Palloptera scutellata. The sequence continues at coordinate 26,833,666 of OY282450.1, forward strand.
CATCGAATTGATTCAAAATGCCCATATAACGTTCCCACTCAGCCTCGTTCTCTGCCAGCGCTGTTGTTATATGGCGCTGATATCTTTCACGATGTGTTAACGCCAGCGTCAAACCTTCACGCAATTCCTTCATAAGCTGCTCCAAGCTCAAGGGGTTCGGTTTCGATGGTCTCGTTTCCAGACGCATGCGCATGAACTCGTGCATAAATTGCAGCGGTATGCCGCTAAGGAACACAAACGTCGGAATGTATGTTGGCAAATTAATCGAACGCGCCTCTTCACTCCAGTAGCCATAGGTGCGCAGCTCATCGACTTGCTCGCGACTAATATCGGGCTCAAGTCGCGGCACATCTGAATCTATAATTTCTGTCTCGAAATCATAATCTTCTGTGCCGGGTTTTTCAAGCGATATGTGCGCCTTGTACAGCACAACATTGTGAAGTTTATGCAAAAATGATAATGACTTGGCGAGACCACGTGATTTAAGGACATTCTCAATGAATTTTCTGCAATCGCGAATGTAGAAAAGTTCGAATATGCGATTAAAATTTTTTTCAAACTATTCAATAATTTGTTATTTTGACTAAACGAACTCTTGATTGATCCAGAAGTTGAACTCTTGAATTATTGATTAATCGATTAATCAAGCAATTAATCAATCGATAGTTTGATTCAAATATTGCCATTTTCTGCTTGAACTCACCTGTATAAGGCCGAAGATTGCTCAGCATTTGTGTCATTGCAATTCACCAATGGTTCAACACTGAATATGTTAATGTCATGCATTGAATTTTTGCGAAAACTGGAAGTTGATATTTCCGAAAAATGACTAACTTCAGTTGAGGTAGATCTGTTTGCCAAGAGTACAAGAAAAAACAACAGGTTAACATTTTTCTCAAAGGCCAAGCAAAAACACTTTGCGAACGCACTCGTTACTGCTCGACGTTTCACCAGGAACATGCGACTCATCGTTAAGCATAAAATGAACTTTTGGTATCGGTGTGGGTGGAGCCACCGTTGACAGTTTACGATGTAGAGGAACTTGACTTGCTGAGGTTTTTGTTGAATCCACGGAATTAACGCCCGAATCATCGAATTCCATGCCTGATGACGAACCGCCACTATCAGTCGCTGTGAAAGATGTTTGCACCGGCCAAGAGAATCGCTCCCCTTGAAGACTGCCGATAAAACAAAAACACACAAAAATTAAATTGCAAATTTCCCAACCCAAATCTTAAATATGTATGTATGTATGTACACATACCGTGTTAGAATTTTTCCTAAAATGCTCAACTTTAACTGATTCTGTTGTGTTATATTATACCATAGACACATTGCCTTTATGCGTCCCACAAAACTTTGGCTTTTGTAGATGGGATGGAAGGCGCCCATCACTTGAGAGGAAGGATATAATGCCTCGGCTGCTTCAAGTCTTGACAGTAGCTCCTCGACTTCCTTCAGTGCAATCTCTTGCTGTTCCATGCAGTCTCTGCAGTAAAGCGACAGACAGCCACTACAAAATTTACCGGGTTGTGGGGCTATAATGCGGAAAAACGATGGAAAGTTATTACTTGAAAGCTATTTATAATTAATTTGAGTCTTACAGCTTGCATTACTATCTGAGCTGATGCCGCTGTCTACGCTCATTTCACTCGATGCGCGTCTATATCGTGGCAAAAACTTATACTTAATAATCTGTGTCAGCAGCTCGGGCACCATTTGACGGGCAGTGAAAAGGTATTTATCTTGCTGTTCCATAGAACGATCTGCTTGCCATGCTTGCAGCTCAAGCCAGATGAGATCTTTCAATTCAGTTTGCCAGGTTTGCTCTTCGTGCGAAAGCTTAAATTATAAAATATCAATTAATTTTCGAATTTCAGATTGTTTTATTATTCGAGTGTGAGATTAATCGAGTTTTCCCGATCCATGTTCCTGATAAATGGATTATTTAAGTTTAAGTTTCTTCTTTTTCTTAATTCTACTTCGTTAGAAAGTAGAAGCATCAATCAAAGGAATGGCTCTAACTATAAATATTATTAATTTTGACAACTTAATCGCTAGCAACTCAGCCTTCATACCTTTGCCTCTTGCCGGTCCACGCTTCCCAGCTTAATCAAATTGGCGAATGTCTCGTGAAATTCTTTGCGTATATTTAAGCCCGGCGTACGTTTGCCATCGACCCGCAGCTGTGCCGCAAAAGCGGAAGGCGGCGCCGATGATCGGCAACCGATCGGGCGCGATGATACGCACATATAACGATTACAGGACTCGACTACCTTTGATGTACGTATATTAGCATCCGAACTTAAAGGTGTACACTTGTCCATCGCTTCCAGAAAATGATATGCATTATTGTTGTTCTCATGAAAACTAATACCGCGCGGCGGATGATAACTAACAGCTGACGACGATGACGCTGCTGTAGCCAATGCGTTTTTCAGTTCACGCTCCTGCTCACGCAGCAAATCCTGTGCACGTTTATTGCTACGTTTGCTCTCCTCATTCACGAACATCTCGTTGAGCAGGGCACAATCCATGGTATTACGACGTAGCACACGTGAGCGTGCCATACGGGTCATACCCTTTTTGGGCGGCATAGCAGAAGGCATAGCATCAGAGCAGCTGAAAGTATTTTATTTCTCAATCCAAGTAGATATTTGCTAACAATTAATAAAAATATGTATTTCACAGTTTCACTTACGATCCCACAGATCCAACTGCATGCGCTTTTTGCTTACGATCCCAATCTCGCGTTTTTATTTTCATTCTGGTGCGCGGTGGCGTTGTGCCATATTCATCGAAACGTGCTGCTAATAAATCATCAGGATGTGTGGATGATAATTCCTCATCAAGTGCTGCCGGCCGGTAGTTAGTATTGATGGGCTGTGCACCTGTTGAGGATTTTATGCGAAATTCAACTCTGAAATTTGTGAAGAAACAAAATTAGTTCAGTTTTTAAAATGATTTCAATGTATGTCGACGTACATATGTATGTTGTAACAAAACTTCAACAGGGCACAACCAACGGAATCGCAATCACCGCCATTATTATGGTATCACACCCTCCCCACCCAAAAAAATAAGTATCTAACATCAAACCATTAATCAAAAATGCGGACTCGCGTTTTCCTTTTGCCAATTGCTAAAATCGAATGTTTATAGTAAACCGAAATAAGTAGCTCAAAATTAGTTAATGTGCGATCACACACTAGTAGACGCTGCTGATGATTAAATGCTCAACCTAGTGTAAGCGATAAAAGCGAGCAAGCGAGCGACGTCAATGATAAGCTAACCACATCTTTTTTTTTTTTTTACTATTTTTCCTCAATATGGCATTTATTGACTTTGCTCTTGACTTTCAATTGATTTCATAAACAAGAAATTAAAAAGTTATTTACTTAGTTTCTACCTGCCACAAGGTACACAAGGTACCTATTGCATACGATTATATGCATGTAATTTATCATTGTGGTATTGCATGCATGTACACCCCTGCCCAAATTAATAGTTACACTGAAAGACTTTTTGTTCGAATTGGTTTTTGCAACCATTATCGCGCAATTTAAGGTAAAATAAATATGGCAATGCTATTGCAATAGCAAAGTGAAATGTGTGATTTCCCTAATTATTGTGAATTGTTGCTTTGCGTGAAAAATGTCAAAATCTGATTGCTCAATGTAATAGTTACACTATTACAAGTTACAAGTACACTAAAGTTTTTTTTTTATATGTTTTTTTTTTTTTTTGAGTTCTTACAGTTTTTATATTAACAACGGTAAATTTTGCTTTAAATAATTTAAAAATGGTGAAATTTGATTAAATAATTTATAATTTAGATGGGTCGTAAATCACACTGCACTGATGAAGAAGCCCGGTTAGTTTCAAACCTAAGAAAAGAAGGAAAATCACTTCGTGACATTGGCCGATTGATGGGGAGAACCCATAATTTTTGTTAGAAATGTGTTAAAGCGAAACCCCCAAAACGAGTCTCGACGAAGGCCCAAAAAAACTAAAGCAAATCTCGATCGTCACATTGTGACTAAGTATCTGTAAAAAGGACCCATTTAAGTCTTCAAAGGTAATAGCAGCCGATATTGGAAACGTGGTTAGTTATATGGAGCTAACCTACCAGGAAGAATAGCCGAAAAAAGTTCCTTTGATGCGAAAAAACAGTTTGAGGTTAAATTTTGCAAGACAACACAAAATCTGGATGGAAACGTCTGAGGGTTAGAAAAAGTGGAGATATTTTTTATGGAGCAATGAAGCGAAAATTAATCTGTCCGGATTACATTAGGCTACATAGCCTGAGTGCTTGAGGAACTGTCCTGCACTCGTAGGTCAGCTTCTCGGCCTTCTTCACATCCATCTTCACATCCAATCTGTTCGGAAACGTTTCAATAAGGAATGCACGCCGCCCAAAAGGCAAAGAATTTCACGTTCGTTTCACGAAAAAAAACAGTGAAGCATGGAGGTGCAAATATTATGGTTTGGGTATGCTTTTCTTGGTATGGAGTCGGTCCTATACACCAAACTACTAACCATATGACAGCAGCCGAATACAAGGACATTGTGGAAAATTCAATGCTACCCTATGCGGAGGAAAACATGCCTTTACGTTGGGTCTATCAGCAAGATAACGATCAAAGCATACCGCCAAGTTGTTAAAAAAAAAGCTTCGAAGACCATAATGTCAATGTTTTAGAGTGGCGAAGTCAATCCTCGGATCTAAATCCAAGAGAAAACCTATGGGGAAACTTAATAAAGAATTGGCGAAAAAAGTTTTCTCTAATAAAAACAATTATGGGAGTACTTATGTTCAGAAAATATGGTATGAGACACCCATAGACACCTGTCGGGATTTGATTAATAGTATGCCAAGGAGAGTAGCGAAGGTAATTCAAAATGGTGGTAGATGGATACAAAGGATATTAGTTAAATGATTCAAAATATCCAATAATTTTTTATTAACACTTTTAATTATTTTTCTTCTTTTTTTTTGTAATACTACAAGTGTAACTATTTTTTTGAGCAGTCGAATAAGCGCCCTAAAATGTTTATTGATCTCAGATTCTTTGTTATACTTTATCTAAGGTAGTAATGAAGTTTATTTTTCTTTATTTATTTATTTATTTATTTTTTATTAAAATATTGAATAAAACCATTATTTGTTATGTTAAAGTTGAAAGTGTGCTGCTGTGTAACTATTATTTTGAGCAGGGGTGTATGTATGTATGTATTTTGCAAATAATTCCAGCATGTAATCGATACTATAAATTTCAAGAGGAGGTAGCTACGAATATCGCACGTAGGTGTGACATTTTCCAATAGGAGAACAAATTTCCATATGAACATCAGTTTTAAAAGTTAGTACCATATCTTATCTATAAATTCGGATTTGTTCCGTTCGTTCCTTTTTGTTGTTGTTGTTTTGATTTAACCTCGATAAGCGCGTATATGTCGCTCACCTCGTTGTCACGCCTATAATTGCACTTCACTTATAATTAACTAATTATGATTGACATGAGTGTGAATTGTGAATGAAAAAAAATGCAAATTTATTTCAGTTTTTTAGCATTATAGTTTCATCAGATGATTTGTATCATAAATGTCTGCATGGTTACATGTCTACATGTCGGCCATTGAGATTATAAGGACTACACAGAAATTTTGTACCTAAAAGTTCGAGTATAGGTATATGAAAGATAAAATATCTTCCCGTGGCTTGAGGCATGGTCTTGAGTGAATTCAAATACAATATTTGTAACTAAGCGCGATTTTATTCATCAATATTAAAACATATGCTTACTAATTGGCTAATTGCGTTTAAAACGTTAAATATTTAGATAAGTACTTTACAACTCGAGGTGAACGGGGAATATTTTTGGGGTTAAAGTTTCCTATACCTTTCCAAAGTCTGTCCGAAAACCAAATCCACCGACAGAGCAGGTCTTCCAGATTACTTGGGTGAAGAAAATTATGATTCTGGACAAATTTTCAACATTTCGCCACGAGAATTTTTTTTATTATCATAAAAATCTATCACGTGGTGTTCGCCGTAACGTAGTTGGTAGTGCGCTGGACTGCTATGCAACGTATCCGGGGTTCAAGTATCAGCACAGGCAACAACAACAAATAAAATCAAGCCTTGTTAAATGTTTCAATGGATTTTCATGAAATTTTGCATTTTAATTCTTTGTACTTTTTTTTGTCGAGGTTATTGTGAAGAAGTTGTTTTGAGTTCTCAATTATTAATAGTTTCTTCAATATAAACCGATTATATGATATTTTTGATAAAAATTTAGACACTCAATGCAAAATGCAGCCAAAACTAAAAGAGATACTTTAAAATGAGGTATTAAAAAATGTTAGATCTCATCGTTTGCTATAAAAGAAGCATATAAAAAGTAGCCGCGATTGGTACCCAGAAATCTGTCAAGTGAAATGCTGTTGAGTGCCTCCGCTATATCCTGACAGCTTGCGTGTCGACCTTGCTCCACCAGTTGCAAAATTTCATCGGCTTTTGCACTTCTTTGATATCGAAATTTATGGAACAGAATCGAGTTAACCACTCCTGGGTGTTCACTCACAGCATCCTCACCGTAAACCGCACAAAATTTTTCAGTGTGTTTTTGCAGCGGGTTTACCTTTTCTATAGTAACAAAGCACCACATATCGTATTTCTTCAGATATTTCACTCATATTCCAATCAATGTAACTTTTTACACTAGCGACAAATTACACAACTCTCTTCACACAAAATGTATGGCAGCCTGAAATGCCAACTTTCAAGCATGTGTTTGTTTGACATAGTCTCGGACTAGCCGGATACCAACACTAATGATCTCAATATCCAAACTCAATGCTTAACTCGTAAAATGCAATTTTGAATTAAAAATTGCATTATCTTTTGTTCCCTTCCTTTGCATTTGTTTTTGTAAATATTTTTATTTCATGGTTACTTACTTACTTTTACATGGGCACAACAGCCCATGGAGGGCTTAGGCCGAGCTTTTCGCATCCACTCATGTTGTGCGTGATACATTTGTACATGAATGGAAGGGACCTACAGTTTAATGACGAATCCGAACGGCGAAGTGAAAAGCTTTTCATAGGCAATTTTTTACTCTTGTAGGTTTGCCATTGCCTGCCAACATGTGGTGCTGTGTAGAATAATTGTTCTATCCAATTTTTGATTTTGCTTGTACCGAGATTCGAACCCCGGGCACTCTGCGTAGCAGTTCAACGCACTACCACTATGCCACAGCGACTACTTCGTGGTTACGCTAGGTTTTTTTCTCTCATTTATCTCTATTTCACTTTCTCTTCACACATTTTTGTTGTTGATATAACAAGGAAATGCTTAAGAGTTTACGTTCAAGAGTAGTTTGCCAGTGACGGACAGCGAACCTGCTACAAGGAAGATCACGAGAATCAACTTGATTCATTTTATGCGGTACTTTATCGCTACATCGCATACATTTTCAGTCAATTATAGTGAATCTACCAACGACTCTAGAATTTCATATTCAGAAAAACTCAGTGACTTGATATCATTGTTTCACAAACAAGAATTTTATTAATATTTCCATTTTATTTTCTTTGGAAAGGTACATACAGTGTCGGACAATAAAATAAGGCAACCTTGTTCTGAAACCAAAAACACTAAAAAAATATTTCCAGTACAAATTATAAACAAATTTAAGTTTTCTTTTTAAAATATAAATTTTTTCGTCTGCTGTTCTTATTTTGTTGTCCGCCTTCGAATGCTTCGCTTCAACTTTTTTGTTTGGGAACCCCCAAAAAATATTTAAATGTTGTGTTGCCACCTAGAAATTTATAAAGTATATACCATATCATACCATTTTCTTCTCTATAAAAATTATTTGCCATAAGAAGTCCGATAAAAAAAAACAAATGGAAGTTTTATAGTACAAGGTGTTCTTATTTGATTGTCCGACACTGTATATTATATTTTGTTTATAAAATTATGTTTTCTGATTCGTGTTCAGCATCGAAAATCTATAATGTTCACCATACACGGTCTAAGAACAGGTCAGCAGTTTTTGAACCCGAATCCAAACCTGAACCCACTTTTGATATTTGTCAGCACCTGAACCCATACCCAAAACTTCAACCACCTGCTTTTAGCGATTTACGTAACCTACTCATAACCATTTTGGCGGGCTTGTCGCCGTAAAGTTCGTTCTAAAGTGTGATTTTTTTGCTACTTGCTTTTTGACGTTTATATTTCTAACAGTTCACGCATGATTTTTGACATGTGTCAAAGAAAAAATTCTCTCATGAATAGACTTACGCCTGAACAACGTTTGCAAATTATAGAAACTTATTATAAAAATTCGTGCTCTGTTGAAAATGTGTTTCGCAAGCTACATCGCAAAATTGTCTTCAGCGACGAGTCTTATTTTTCGCTCAATGGATACGTTAATAAGCAGAATTGACGTATTTGGAGTGAAGACCAGCCAAAAGCAATTCAGCAGCTACCAATGGGCTGGCATCACTGGGCCATACTTCTTCAAAGACGATGAAGGCCGCAACGTTTACGGTCAATGGAGAAAGGTACCCGTACCGTTCGATGATAACAGACTTTTTTTTTTGCCGAAAATGCAAGAATGGGACTCGGCTGAAATGTGGTTACAACAGGAAAGAGCCACATGCCACACTGCACTCGAAACCTTGAATTTAGTGAGCAGTTAATCTCACGTTTTGGTGCAGTCAATTGGCAATTGGCCACCAAGATCGTGTGATTTGACCCCATTAGACTATTTTTTGTGGGGCTATGTTAAGTCTCTTGTCTATAAGGACAAGCCAAACACGATTGCTGTTTTGGAAGCCAACATTGAACGCGTCATTGGTAAGGTTCCGGCCGAAATATGTGTCAAAATTGGACCATCAGAATGGGCCACTTGAAGCGTAGCCGTGAGCAACATTTAAGTGAAATTATCTTTAAAAAGTAAATGGCAGGAATTGATTTATCGACCAAACTTTTGTAAAATTTCTGTGTTTTTTTTTTAATTTTCAAAAACCAATCTCATAAAAAGTCACCCTTTACTAACTACTACAAATTAACGCCCGCCAGCTTGTGTTAAGTGCCAAAGTTCAGTAGTTCATAGTACTCAAATTTGTCTACATTCGACATATCCTATCTTAATTATAACCATAGAATTTATGAAGTATTTTCTTCTAAAAATTTATAAATTAGTCTCATCAACAAGTACCCTAGGTAGCTGAGTATGTTATGGTATCTAGTGCCAGACCTAGCCACTGTAATAGGTAAAATACTTTTATTTTCGAAGCAGAAGTTGACAGACGCAGCCTAGAAATAAAGCATAGCTTCCCCTGATATTTGTGGGCTTTTAATAAACAAAGTATGTATGTACTTATGTAAGTAATTCGAAATGCTTTTACTTTTTCAATCTCTATTTAGTCGTTTTACCTCTAGAGTTATAGCCTATGGTGAATTAAAAATAGTAAGAAATTTGACGGTAAACGCAGAAAAAGCACGATGCCATTTGGAAGAAAAGATGAATCTTATAGAGATAAGTTTTTTTTATTCAAAGTACACAAAATATGTTCTAGGTCCATCTGGAAAAACTAAGAATCTTATTTCAGCTTATCTATGTACTTCTACACTGAAAAGTACAATAGAATAATTGAACTTATTTAAGCAATTTTCCTAAATATAACAAAATTAAATTTATGTGCATAAATATTTTTGTATTTCAAACTTTTACACGTATACTTAAATAAACTACATTATGTGTGTATGTATGTATTTATGTAGTGTTATGTAGGTAGGTAGTTATCTAGTACAAGATAAAGACTGAAATTATGTTAAAAATTTAAAGGTCAAAGATAATAGTTACAGTTGAAACTGCGTAAACGAACCCGACTATTCGTTTCACTGAACAGTTTGCACTTGTTTAGGGGGTTTAAATAACATTAGGGTTTTTCCAAGAGTTCAGCTTTTGAAGCAAATAGCATCGAGCATAAAATTCCATTATAGCATTTTACAAGGGGGTATACTCGCTTAGATATTATAAAAAATTAATTAGTACAGGTTATTAATGAAATGTAAGTAATTTTTAATAATAGTTCAAGTTTAATTGGGGGAAAACCGGAGTGATCTGTTGGCTGGAATTAAGACTTAAATCAAAAGGGAAAAACGAACAATGCAAGTTTTATCTCATGTTACCGCTTCAGTGGCTAACAATCTCACATTGATATAATTATAAATTTATAAGTTAAGTTTTAATTTTGAAAGCAAAAACTATCTTAATCTATGCTATGGGTAAATCCAAGAAAAGTGAAATCAAGAGCTAAAAAAAATCTAAATAAAGTGTTAAAAATACGTATGGTAACATGAAAGATAATAAACTATATTTAAAGAATAAATTCGCGTTTAAACAAAAAAAGTTGAGAAAGACATTTTATTAAAATTAAACGCTTTAAAAATGCAGCTAATTTCAAAGAGGAAAACAGCCAACTTCGTCGAAAAATGGAGGCCCAACAAAAAATCAGCACCGAGAGATCGCGAGTGTGTAGAGTTCGCAAGCAACTTGAGGCACAAAAGAATTCGAATTTCATTGAAAAACATCTCGCAGAGACTAATGCATGAGAGGCAGCATGAATGGCAAATGAGTTCATTTGAGCCAATCAACACTCATCTCATTGAGTCCCAGTCCCGGCGAAGGTCCTCAGATTATACATACAGCACCAACAGTCATTGAGGTGAACGAATTCCCAGCTTCTCAACGAAAAAGAAGGACAGAAGATTTCTTGAAAATTTCATTGTAAATCTTATCTCCGTAGAAAAAAAAACAACTCGCATCAGCACAACAAAACATAGGTTCAGGTTCATACAACCTGAATATTTTGATGATGACGGTAAGATTGTAATTATAATGATATTGCAGATAAATTCGCATGCTTTGAGTATGAATATTTTGATGGAGATGAAGATTTTACAGAAGGCTTTGCATGCATTGGAAATGCAAACGATCAATTCATGTACAAAAATACGAGGGTAGATCAATAAGTACCCGTGTGTGAAGACAGGTGGCGTTGCTGAGGTAAGTTGGTATTACCGTCGTGTACTGCCATCTGTCACACGACACCACACTAAACTGATCCATAGGCTAGTTTTTATTTGGCAGCCATTAGTATCACACGTGTTTCATGTTTCGCGATAAAATGGGAAAAGAGCAATTTTCGCAAGGAAAAACATGCGAAGTAATAAAAGCAAAGTTGGATGCTGTCTATGGGGACTCTTCACCATCGGTGGTCGAACATCTGTTTTTGACGCCCAGGCCGCCCGGCAGACGTGGTTACCGAGGAAATCGTTGAAAAGGTCCGCGACATGATTCTCGCTGATCGCCGAACGAAAGTGCGCGAAGTAGCAGAGGTGGTAGGAGTGTCGTACGGAACGGTAATTAATATTTTACATGATATGTGTCGACCCATGAGAAAGGTGTCGGCCCGATGGATGCCGCGATTGCTTACGGTGGACAACAAGCGGATACAGAATTGTCGCAGCTAAATTACATGAATTGAACAACGAATTGCTGCCGCACCCACCGTACTTGCCCGACTTGGCTCCCTGCGACTTCTTTCTGTTCCCCAACATGAAAATGTGGCTCGGGGGGAAAAAATTCAGCTCAAACGAGGAGGTTATAGTCGATCGTCGAGACAGAAGCGTATTATGAAGAGTTTGACAAATCGTATTTTTTGGAGGGGTTAAAGAAATGGCAGAAACGTTGGGAAAAGTGTATTGTACTAAAAGGAGATTACATGATAAATAGAAAAAAATATCTACCCTCGTATATCCCGCACAACTTGAGTGGATGCGAGAAAAGCTCGGCCTTGGCTCTCCATGGGTTTGTTGTCCATTGAAAGAAAGAAAGAAGTGAAACGTAAGTGAAGCAAATTATTCAAAAAGATATTTAATTGCAAAACTAGTAGTTTATGAAATGAGTTGATATTTTACATTTTCTTTTAAAGATTAAAATTATACTGATTCATTCAATTTGGGTCTCAAAATTTAAAGTATATTTGGAATAGTTGCAGATTTAAAACGTGAAAAGTATGTGACGCCAAAATATTAATTACCAAAGCCCACAGAAGTATGGTATGTACCATATTATAATATTTCCTACAAAACATACGCAAATATTATTATAAGCAAGTCTACGATGGCTTAAAAACACTTTTTTGTAACCAAAAATTAGCTGTGAAGTATCAAGTGCACTTTGCGGTACAAGGAGATTACAAAATTTGAAGCAGAATTTGAATATTACACTATGCTACAATAAATACGTTGGGAAATTAATTCTTAAAAAAATTTTCCACATTTATTTTAAAGATTAGATTTATAATAGGTTTTCGGCTTTCGGTTTTTATTTGTTCGAATATTTCAAGGTTATGTTTGCGAAAAAAAAAACCTGACGCAATGCAGTGTAATGGGGCACCGAACCGAACTTAGTGACCCGCTTATAATGCTCGATCCCTAAAACATTAATTTTTAGAAGAGATATAGATTCTGTTAAAAAAAAACTGGAAAATTATCATTTAAAAAGCCCGCTTAATGGGATTGTAGAAATTATTTTTGTCGCTAAGTTGGCACCACTGCCTTCCATCCTTGGTGGTGGAAGATTTGACTCGCTCTCATCGGCCATCAACGCTTTCAACTGTTGTTGACATTTTTAAAGTGAAGGAAATGGTGACGGAAACTGAACTTTCTGTGTCTCAGGCATCAATTCGTAACATTGTATACGAATGTTTGTGCATGATACGGGTTGCCGAAACACCTGAATCTCTTTAAAATTTCTGGCCAAAAACTCAACAAAATACATCGAATAATGGCTCCGACTGACTTTTTTCTCTCTCCAAAATCCAAACTACCACTTCGAGGCACACGTTTTCAGTCGATAGAAGGCATAAAAGAGAATTCGCGGCGAGAACTGAAATTGATTCCGAAAAATGTGTTTCAAAAATATTTTGATGATTGGATTATTCGTTGGCATAAGTGTATGTAGTATTTCGGAAGGAGTCTACTTTGAAGGCGATACAATAAATTTTAATGAATAGTAAATATTATAAATAGCGTTTTATTAATCAATTCCAATTCAATTTTTTGACAGAATTTATACGACTTCAAACGTTAGTGGCGCTAGGCAAATTACATAAACATATAACCATAAAATAAATATTACAATATTTAAAGTAAAACAATAAAGTTTTCTATGGGTTTCTTACTTTACTTTACTTTTAATGGCACAACAGCCCATGGAGGGCCTAGGCCGAACTTTTCGCATCCACTCATGTTGTGCGTGTTATATTTGTACATGAATGGAAGGGACCTACAGTTTAATGCCGAATCCGAACGGCGAAGTGAAAAGCTTTTCATAGCAATTTTTACTCTTGTTGGTTTGCCATTGCCTGCCAAGAGGTGGTGCCGTGTATAAAAATTATTTTTCCTACTTTTTGATTTTGCCTGTGCCGATATTCGAACCCCGGACACTCTGCGTAGCAGTCCAACGCACTACCACTACACCACAGCGACCACCATGGGTTTCTATTGTCGATAAATGAATTTATTTGGCAAACTTGCCCTCTTTTTATTTCTATAAACCAATTCACAGAAATTCACATATCAAGACTTAAACACTTAAAATAATTGTTTTGTGTGGAAACGTGAGTAATTTTCTTAAGTTGATTCACGTGCAAGAGCGCATAAAGACAGTTGGGACTGTGAACCAAATATTATAAACATTTGATAATTATTGGTAAAAAAAAAGATCAGGTTGTACCGAACTGTGAAACGTAAGTGAAGCTGGATTTACCCATATTTTACTTGCATCCAAGTTAGGGTATCTCTTACGAAATACAGATTTTGGGACTATAGGGCTATATGGAAACTGTATGAGTATGTACTAGCAGTACGAGCACTTAACTACTTCCACAGGTTCTTCTGAATTTACAATAATGTCTACGACTAATGTGATTATGTAATTGTCATCTACATACGAGGTGTGATCAAAAAATAACCGTTATTTTCAAATTTCGTGAGTTACATATGTTCGATTTTTTTTCTGTTATGTTGGTACACATGTCTGTTATATATGTTGGCAATACCAACCATTTTGGATTGTCAGTTTGTTTTTGACAGATAAAAAGGTTAGTCGTGGTTTGGTGTGCTCTTCGATTTTTTACTATTCGAAAAAATGGATCAAATAAACTGTATTCAGTTTTGTGTAAAAAATGAAATTAAATGCGCAAGGACATTTGAAATGTTGACTGTGGCGAGTTGACCTTTGGCGAGTCTACTATGAGCAGAACACAAGTTCAATTGTGGTATAACCGGTTTAAAGAAGGCCGAGAAGATGTCAGTGACGATACTCGTCCTGGTCGCCCGAGCACGTCAACAACCGATGAAAACATTGACGCAGTGAAGAAAATGATTTTGGATAATCGTCGAATCGTCGAATCACTATCAGAGAGGTTGCTGATGATGTTGGCATATCGTTCGGCTCATGCCAAGCAATTTTCACGGATGTTTTAGGCATGAAACGTGCGGCAGCGAAGATTGTTCCAAAATTGCTAAATTTTGAGCAAAAACAACGTCGCTTGTGCGTAAGTTTTTGGCCAAACCCAAAAACGTTATCATGCCTCTCAAGCACCGTATTCACCGGACTTGGCACCCGCTGACTTTTTCCTCTTCCCAAGACTGAAGACACCGATGACAGAAAAGCGTTTTGCTACGATTGAGGAGATAAAAGAAAAATCGAAACAGGAGCTGTTGGCGCTACCAAAAAGCGCGTTTCACAAGTGTTTCGAGGATTGGAAAAAACGCTGGCATAAGTGTATTATATCTGAGGGGGATTACTTTGAAGGGGACAAGATAGAGGTTGATGAATAAATAAATACTTTTTGATAAAAAAAATAAATGAAAATAACGGTTATTTTTTGATCATACCTCGTATACTACAATATTCATTGCTGATTTTCTTTTGCAAGAACTTCAATACAATCAAACAACATAAAAACGCATTAGACATGGTCACCTTAATCGACGCCCATCATACAGAAACGTGCTATAAATGAACGAAACTAACATAATGCCTACAAGTTAATGGAATGGCATAAGTATCTACGATTAATTAAGTACGAGCGCTGCAGTATCCAGTATTTTGCCCATATACATACATACATACATACATACATAAATACACATAAGTAGTTACTAATAATAATAATTAATATTAATGACAAAAACAACAAAGAGAACGATATTCAAATGTATGGCCCAACACTTACTTCTTGCGTCGCATATTCAATATTTACGTAAGTACATCAAATTGGTATCAAATTGGATGCTTTCGGTGAAAGAACGTTGGAGAAACAACGACATCAACAAAATCAATTAAACTCGTTAATTCAATTAAAACAATTGAAAACTATTAAAAAAAAAACAACAAAGAATATTTGTTTTTGTGGCGCGCGTATCACTATCGAAAATGCAGCAACAAATTGCACTCACGGAGTCACATATTATTATTAATTCTTCATTTCACCCTTTAGTTTTATTTTTTATTTTTTCACTTTTGTTCTTTTATTTGCAAATAAGAAATTTTTTATTTTTGTTGTTTTGTTTTTACACAATGGAGCAAATACAAATAATAATATTATATTTGTGCAAAATCAACAACAAAATTACAATATTTGCAACAACAACAACGAAAACGGAAACACCATTGCTGTTCACTGCACAATCACATGTTGCTGGCAGCCCCCATCATTAAACACACACACATATACTCTCACTGCCACAGTGAAAAAACAAAAATGTACAAGAAACGCCGCCAGTGTTGCCAAATTTTCGATTTCAAGCCCACCAGAACTCCCTAAGAACTGTTTTTTTTTTATCCACCATCTTACCACATTTTTGTGTAAAAGATTGTTTATATAAAAAATAATGATTCAAAACTTAATAAATTAAACATTTTTCCCAGCTGTGTCAATCAAATCAAATTGTTGTTTTCAGAAATGAAAACTGATCAAATGTGAACACGCATCAAGTCGAAAAAAGCAGCCTCCATCTAATGGGTGTTTTTTCTAGAAGTGTGGTTTTCAATCTTTCAATACTTTTTTCGGAGTTGGTCTTTTTGACAGCTGTCATTTGATTTATGCTCAGTTTGGTTTACCATTTCATAATGAATAGACTTACTCCTGAACAACGTTTGCAAATCGTGCAAATTTATTACCAAAACGAGATGGCCACCGATTCCGATTTTCACAAGAAAATTTTTATCAGAGATGAAGCTCACTTTTGGTTGAATGGCTACGTTAATAAGAAAAATTGTCGCATTTGGAGTGATCATAATCCACAAGCCATTGTTGAGACGCCGTTACATCCTCAAAAAGTTACTCTTTGGTGTGCTCTATGGGCAGAGGGAATCATTGGTCCATATTTCTTCAAAGATGAAACCGGTCATAATGTTACAGTCAATGGGGAACGCTATAGAGCCATGATTAATGACTTTTTCGCTTTTTCGTGCCTGAATTGGAGGATGTTGATGTGGACGACCTTTGGTTCCAACAAGACGGCGCTACATACCATAGAGCCAAGGAAACAATCAATTTATTGAAAGAAACTTTTAATGAGCGCAATATCTCGCGTCGTGGGCGACACCCTATACTACCAAATGTAAGAAATGTTTGAAAATCAACCAAATCTGGTGGGAAATCCACTGATTTAGCAACACTGTCAATCGCACTTGAGGACAGTGTTGCTGGTTTCAAACAGAAATAACAAAATAATAGAACATTGGATTTTCTAAACATTACTCACGAGAGATATTTACGTCTTTCTCTTCCGAGAAAGTTAAACTATGTTTACAAAACATTTCCAAATAAGTAAGAAATCAATATTTTCAATTCGATTATAAGAGAGTATGAGACATATCGCTACCTCTATTCTTCAACCACGTATTCCCAAAATTCCATTTCATGCAAAAAAGCGAAAAACAATGTTGAAAACTGGCTCTAATTTTTTTTTATTTTTCATTCAAACTCGATGAATACTTATTTTTCATAGTAATGGAGATACATGGTTGAAGAATAGTCTTAGCAATATGTATGAATCAACTAATAAGTATCAAAAGCCTGTACAAACATATTACTGCCATCATATAAAATCTATATACCTATGTATGATGAATTTGCCTAAAATCATATTAGGATTTTTCATTAAACATTTACAAAACAAACAAATGATAATATTTCAAAGGCTCACAAACGATTTAAAGAAGTTTTATAATCCAGAAAAGAAACTGAGTATAAAGTTTATCTGGACTCATTGTATATTTTTGTAGGCAATGAAGAAAAAATTTACTTGAATAGTTAAAGGGTTGACCAAATGAGGCGCAGGAAAGTAAACGTCAATATGACAGGGACGCCATGTTTGTTTTCTGTCATTTTGTTAGTTGAATGTTTGCCATTTATCGCTATGGAGTCGTATTCGATTGAAGACCGCATTAAAGTTATTAAAGAACACTTGAAAAATGTTGAAAAAATAAAAAACACGTTTCGCGCACATCGACGAATTGCAAGATTTTTTCGAAAATCGCTTAATTTCGCGTAGAGGAAATGTGAATTGGCCTGCAAGATCATGGGATTTAACACCATTGGACTTCTTTTTATGGGGATTTCTAAAAGCAAAGTCTACGTTGATAATCCAGCCAATATTCAGGACTTTCCCTATTGGAAGATGTCATCAAAAATGTTGACCATCGAGTATTCAGGACCTTCTTTATTGGAAGATGTCATCAAAAATTTTGAC
This sequence comes from Palloptera scutellata, assembly GCA_958295655.1. Taxonomy (NCBI): domain Eukaryota; kingdom Metazoa; phylum Arthropoda; class Insecta; order Diptera; family Pallopteridae; genus Palloptera; species Palloptera scutellata. Next base: position 26,851,523 of record OY282450.1, read on the forward strand.
CATCGAATCGACGTATGTAAAATTAGCCATGGTGAACATTTGAGTGATATCATTATCCATACATAAATGGCATTGATGAGCCTTCTAAATAAAGTACCCAGCTTGATTCAAAAATAAGATTTTATAGTTTTAATTTGCGTTTACTTTCCTGCGCCTCATTTGGTCAACCCTATATTTTAGAGTAATTATAAACTAGGCCATTTTAAAAAGACTTGACAAATTTCATTCACGTCGGATAAATTGTTCTGAAAATATTTACTAAAAATACCCAAAGGCAAAAACTTCACCTCAATTTAAAAATAAAATAAAAGTTTATGCGCGCTAACATGTAATTAAAATCCTACAACGAAAGAAAAACTGGCAACACTTCTTGAAAATATCACTAACTGCAACAATAACAACAACCATAAAAACATGAGCGCATATATGCGAACTTAATACAAAATACAAAAGCGAATGACCGGCCGGAATTTGATTTTTATAGAGTTTACTCCCATTTAATGATGGGGATTTAATAAAATAAAAACATTCTTTTACTGAGCAATAATCGCGATCGGTGTAGCTTAACATGATTTACTTAAAATAAATATGTATATTTTTAATAAATTTCATCCATTACCGCGCTGACATACCGGAACAAGAATAAAAAAAAATTGAGAGAGGAAAATTTTAAAAAAATCGCAAACACGAAATAAAAATTTACGTCGAAATTAAAAACAACAAATTTAATTATGTAAACGCATTGATGCCCACCCCCTACCCCCGCCAACACTGCACAAGGCCGCTTGCAACTTGTTTGTGGTGTACAGTGACAGTTAAAATAAATATTACGCTTGCTCCTCTAGAGCGCAGAGGTTAGGCGAAGTGAAGATGTATCTGAGGAACTATAAGTTTTTGTTTCTTTTTTTTGTTTTAATTCCGATACCGATTTACAAATGCACATATGCATGCATGCGAAAAGTCAACCACATTTCCCGAATAATCAACGCAAACTGAAGCTTCACTGTAGAGACTTAGCAAGTGTAATCGTACTAGAAATATACGCTAAACGTATACTAGAAAGAACTTTTGGTGGAAAATCCATATTCGAATTTCGAATTTGATTTCTAATAATCTTTTACTCTACTCTCTTTTGTTCTCATACATTCTCACCTTCACTCTCTTTCTTTATTTTTTGCCGTGCTCTCTCCCGCTCTCTGTATGGTTTTAACTTTGTAAAACATATGACTTTGCATTCAAAATATATTAACAACTAATTTATGACTTGTTTAATTTTATACTCAAATCTACTACTACTTGATTTTTCCTCTTCTTTTTAATATTTATTTTTATGTCAGACACTCAATCAGTCGAAATTTGCACTTACTGTTTATAATTTTAAATTTATGATTGGTGATTGTATAATGCATAAAAATTAGATAGAAAAGAATGAGCGCGCAAGACATGAGTAAAGAGAAGAGCGCATTGCTGCTGCTTCGTTATGCGTAACTTAGTAAATTGTTGTCTTCGATAGATGGGTCACCGTTATTCTTTTATGTATCTTGCGATTGCTTGAAGAATAAATAGCACCTTTTGATTAATCAGTTGATTGATAGATTAATCAAATAATCATCAGCCTTATTTGATTAATCAGTTGTCAAAATCAATCGTATGTACTTAATAAAAATAAATTTGATTATTAAAATATATAGAATTCTTATTCAACCGAATGAATATTTCATCATTATATTAAAAATTGCACTTTAATTCTTATTGGGTTCTACGATATTAAAAGTTATGTAATGCATAATCAAAAATTCAATGGAATGAAGAGAAAACTTTCTGACGAATAATATTGACCGCGCCTAACTGACATCTCCAGTGTCGATTTCGATAACAATTGACAAGTATTGACATCTTTGGTATCGGTTAAGTAATATTGCCGTTGACGTTGCGTAGAAATGACGAGACTTCAGTCGACACAGTTTTGGGCAACGACTAGTACAACATTTTGTAAGTAATGTTTGATTTATTTGTTCAAATAAACGATTAATAATTAAAAAATATTCAGAAAAAATGAAAATAGCCAACTCGAAGCAATATCCTCCTGTCTGGCTTCATTTCAAAACACTATGAAGGTCTTATCACGATTCGAACGAAAACTGTTGGAGGTTGGAGAATACAAATTTTAACTGATGCAAAGAGTACAAGAAAGAGGACAAGAGAGAGAACAACTTTATGAAACGGAAATGAAACTAAAAGACTTAAAAATGCAAATAAAAGAAAACGAAATGGAAGTCCTTGTTAAGCAAAAAAAACTAAATTTTGTCCAAAATAGAGACACGTTGTTGAAGAATAGGGGTAACGATATGAAATATAAGAGCACTCCTTACCAAAAAAATGTAGAAGCTTTTGGCAACACATCATATGAGGACTCTCCAAATAGAAGATATACAGTATAATGTGGAGTACAGTATAATGTGGAGCCGTTCGGATTCGACTTTAAACTGTAGGTCCCTTCCATTCATGTACAAATATAACATGCACAACATGAGTGGATGCGAAAAAGCTCGGCCTAGGCCCTCCATGGGCTGTTGTGCCATCAAAAGTGTGCCAGTAAAAGTAAAGGATGAACTTCTTCCTAACCAAATTCTTTGGACTGCTAAATTTATGCGAATAACATTATTGTCATAAGCGGAGCTAAAAAAAACTTCTCCTTGGCATTATGGAATAAAAATTAGTGACAATCTAATAATAAATTCTTATAAAAAGTTATAAGAACTGCTAAATTTCAAACATTTTTCAAGAACTCACAACATATTCTGAGATTCATAATAAAAAATATTCAATAAGTTTTTTTTTTTTTTAAGTAAGTAGATTAAGTAGATTCCTTGTGGGCAGGTCGGTAGGCTTAAAAATAAAATCACCACACGAACCACCATGGTTACATTAACTAGGAAAAAGTCCTTCCCCCTCTGACAAGTTAAATATTTTGAGCTCTGAATGTTCTTCAGGACTCATTGACAAAAGGATAGAACTCTTTGTTGCTAATGATTACTATTGATTCTCCTCTTGTTCTGGTGGTAAATTCTGATAAATTTCTTACATTTCTACCGACATGAAGTGAATGAGAATTAAGTATAAGAAAGTTTACAAGTGCACCTCTTGATAGGCAATAGCAAAACCATCTAGTGAAAACAAATTGCATTCCCACCGTTCGAAAACGACGTTAAACTGTAGATCCAATTAGTACATATGACCTACACTTACCCACTCAACATTTCTCCAATCCCTATCCGGGCAAAGTACAACGGTCGTACGGAATTAGTGCTATGGAAGGTCTATGGCCTTCATGCCCACATCCAAATCCAAACCAAGGTCGAAACACTACTGGCAAGAAACTGTAGGAAGAAAATTCATTTAACAAACGTTACGTTTTTTTAGCTGTGATTCTGACTGGGTACTGCGGGCTCAGGGAACACTTTTAAAACATTTTAGATTAACACTTTTTTAGATTTAAGGCTAACTTGACATTTAAGTTTTGTATTAAGCTCTCCCTTATTCAACTATTCAAAATTTTTGCAAAGCTAAGTAATAAATTTTGTTTGTTTACAGCCAGAACTAACATCCAAAGAACCGACCGTAATAAGTAAATTCTTAAAGGAAGATGGATTATAAGTAGTACATAGATTAGTTAGAAAAGGGGGCCGTGGCCGTATAATAGATTTTATAGCTCGCAGAAGAATTATGAAGCAAGGTTACCCACCTCGATGTCAATAATGTTATGGCTTGCCAAGTAGGTCACTCGCCTACCTCCTAAATCGGGCACTGACTCACTACATATATCCACCGGTCTGGAACTAATGTGTGTATTTCTTTCCCTAGTTTTAAGAATAATAAGGGTATTCACATGTTGCAAAAATAGACCCATAAATAATAGATATTTTTGTTTGGGTTTCTACAGCGGCAATTTAACTTTTCATCAACAGCATAGGAGGTCAATTTGATGTTGAATAAATTTAATATTAAATAAATAAAATAAAAATATACAATGTATTTTCTGATTTCCTACATTACATACGGAACTATGTGCTTCAAAGTTAAGTAGTTAATTATAGATATTGTCGTATGTTGTATGCAATCATTTAACTTTCCCCTCGAAATTTTTATTAGTATTTTTATAATATTTTGTACTGGAAATATTTATTAATTACATTATTAAATTATAAAATTAATGATTACAAAAGAGCTTCTGCTTTCTTACACACATTCGCCCAAACACGTATTAAGAGCATTGAAGAGTTAATAAAATATAATTGCTTCAATATATTTATAATTTTTTCTTCGTTTTCGAGCTAAGAATAAATTATTAACAAAAATAATGAATTATGCAAAACAAAATAAATCATTAGATAATTACATAGGTGCATACATATAAAAAGAGGAAGGAAGGTAAAGTAAGTATTTTCTATTGCCGGAAATATTATAAGAAATCAATGATGAAAATATGAAGTATTACGTAGAAACACACCAGCCACAAATGAGTTAAATCGCGGAGTATGTTCTCAAAAATGGCAATGGTTATAAAAACGTTGAAAAGCATAGGGCATTCTAAGTGTATTTATACAGGATGGTACATCTAACATTTGGAATTTGAACTTCTGATTATTTTGAGTGTGGCAACACTCTAATGTAATTCTTAGATATTATGACGGAAAACTAGTAGTGAGGTTAACGAAATGTATCGACCCATTTCGCTTGGACGACGTTGGGAAATACTAAAAATTTACTTGCAAAATGGTGAATCTTCTACCGGAACTGTAGGAAAATTTCGTTCACAATTCGGTAGAAGAGAAGCGCGCCTTCAACGCAACTTGTGGATCAATTTGTGAAACGTGTGCTTGAAACTAGATCTTTATTTATGAGGAAACTACACGTTCTTGAACTCCTATATTGCAGTGCGTACAACCGAAAAAATTTATGCTGTTGCTCAGAATGCGCAAGAAGAAGTAACCACATCAACTCGCCATCGTTCTCAGAAATTCACGCGCTTCAATATTGCGTAGTTTGCATAAAGACCTCGGTATGAAGCCGTAAAAACTTCAATTGGTACAACAACTGAAGCCAAATGACCATCCGCAACGTTTTCGGTTCGTTAATTGGGCTCTGGATTGTTTCGAAGAAGATGAGTATTTTTACCGAAAAATCATCTAAGTATTCTGACGAAGCTCACTTTGACTTCGGTGGTTAAGCAAAACTCTCGCATATGGGTCTTCTAAAGTCTATGCACGATTGTTGAGAAGCCATTGCAGCCTCAACCAGTAACTGTTTGGTGTGGGTTTTGGACCGGCTGTAACATTGGGTAATTTTTCTTTGAAAATGAGGAAGGACGATGCGTTGCAATCAATGGTGTGTGCTACCGCACAATGATAATTGATTATTTGCGGCCTATATTAGGAGATATGGACTTAGACAAAATTTGGTTCCAACAGGATGGCGCGCCGTGTCACAGAAGCCACAAGTGCAGCAACCGATCTTTTGCGTGGGAAGTTTGAAAATCGCGTTATTAGTCATTTTGGTGATGTATATTGGCCACTATGCAGTTGTGACTTGACTCCTTTGGGCTATTATTTGTGGGAATTCGGTAAAGATAGGTGTTACGCTAACCATCCAGCAAAGCTCGAGGCTCTTAAGGAGGAAATTGGTACAGCCATCGGTCAAGTACTGCCATCAGTAGGCTTGATCATATGGGTTATGGGCAAGGCCAGCCTAGGAAGTCATTTGAATGAAATAGTATGTATTCCACAATTAAACGGAAGGATTGTTCTTTTGATATATAAAAACCATATTGAAAAAAAAAATTATTCGTTTCTTATATACACCAAAATCAAATTTCAAATTATAAATGGTCCACGCTGTATATTTATTTAAATAAGCTAAAATAAAAAAAAACAGAAAAACCGAAAAAAAATGGATGAATAAATAAATCAAACAAGAATAACGAAAATATAAAAATCAATGGAATTCATTCAGATTACTTATTGCCAGAATTCAATCAACTGGGCAAAAACACTCAAAACAAGCCAATAAACACGTAAAATGAACCGCACATTTGGTCTACACCGAATGACTTAACGTAGTAGAGTTTTTTATTAAATTATGAAATATGTAGTTAGAAAAAGATTTTCAAAGTAGCTGTATTTTGAGTTCAGGTTCTCGCTCAAGAAGAAAAAAAAGCGTATTCAAGGATTGGTTCGAAATCCTAGTTAAAGAGAATACACATCTAATATTTCAAGAAGCTCTCAAAGGAACGTCATTCTATCGTATTACTTAACCACTATAGAATGAGAATACTACTGTGGACAAAAGTTAGTAAGACTTTGTTCATAATTTCAAATTTTTTTATTCATTCTTCCAAATCTATTTCGTCCCCTTCAAAATAATCTCCGCCGGCCCCAATACACTTGTGCCAACGTTTTCTCCAATTCTCGAAACAGTTGTTAAAGTCAATTTCCGGAATAGCCTTCAATGCGCTTAGCGATTCATGTTTAATGTCTTCAATTGACTCAAAACGGTGTCCACGAAGCGGTTTTTTGAGTTTAGAAAATAGCCAAAAGTCACACGGTGCTAAGTCAGGCGAATAGGGTGGTAGGGTGGTTGCTGAACGATATCAGTCGAATTGTTATTTTGGCAAAATGGTCTCGTAAAACCAATGCAGTGATTTTAGAACCAATCGTGCATTCACTCTTCTTAGGCCCAAATGATGTTTAAAATTGGTTTTCACTGATCCTTCCGATATTCCAACGATGCCAGTAAGGTCTCTGACTGTTAATCGTCGATTCTCGAGCACCAATTCCTTGATTTTATTGACGTGTTGATCATCAGTTGATGTTGATGGCCGTCCTGGACGTGGTTTGTCGTCAACGCGTTCTCGACCATCTTTGAACAATTTGTACCAATCAAAAACACTTGCTCGCGACATACAATTATCACCGAAGGCCTTTTGCAACATTCTGAACGTTTCGGCACCAGAAATTTGATTCCGCACACAAAATTTAATGGAATTTCTTTGTTGAATAATTTCACTCATTGTGAAAATCGCCGAATGCACTTTTTGTACTTCAGAAAGACAAGCGTATACTAAACACTAATGATTATTTTGATGTGACATTTGGCACAGATGTCACCGACAGTCATACCAACCTTAAAAAAAATAATATTTTGATGAATGGGTTTCCGCGCGAAATTTAAATTAAAAAGTCTTACTACTTTTTGCCCACAGTAGTAAATGCTTGATGATTGACTAAAGACGGTAATTTAATTTTATTATCTATGTAATATCGATTATAGGAGGGTGGATGGGTTATATTCATCTGACCTAAGTGTATTTCACATATTGAATATTTCCAAACAGTGTGTTGCCAATGGTGATTTGGACTTTAAACGTCTGTGTTCGTAAAGTAGCCAAAAAATTGCGAAATAAAGAAGAAGCATTAAATAATTGAGAAATGTGTTAACATTCCAATACCACCTCCGTCAAGACTACTCCGACTAATACCACACGCTAATCAATACCACCTCGGATCCTACCACGTGCTATAGTTACTTGACTATTATTATTTGATCACTACAATATATTGGAACTCAATAGGAAAGGCAGCCTTTTAAAGGCACGAGAACTAGAACCCTCCAAAGGCAACTTCCTGATTCCGACTATATAAACTTTTTTTATGTTATATTTGTATTATATTTTTGGTTGAAAATAAGCTGTCCTTTGAAAGAACAATAAGATAAAAATTAACTTTTACATACATCAAAATTGAGAAATAGAAATTATATTGGTTCTTTATTTAATTTCTTAAAAATAAAAAATTTGTTTTGAAACATTTTTTTTCTACTGCCATTAAAACTATAATTGCTAGAAGACTGGTTTAGAAGTTCCTACCAAGACCATTATCAATTATGGTACTATGGAACTATAGATTGCCCCCAAAAAGTGTGTCATGTACTGAATTAAATCACTGTTACCACAGATCATCGAAAAGTATGCGATTCGTACTAAAAAGTACGTACTGGCCATATTGATTGCCAAAGTCTTCAAGACATAAGTTCTTTTTCGTTTCTTTTTGTATAGAAAGGCCAGTAGAAAGAAAAACCACCCAAGTCCTATGCTTGAGGTTCTTATAATGTTAGTGCCACAGCCAAAACCTGTCCTATAACCGTTGAGAGCTTAACTTAACCTCAACTCTATCAATTACAACTATATCACGACAGAAAGTACCAAGTGCCATGAAGTATCAATCCGATTTAGATTTCGAGCAGTAGTAGCAGCTCTATGTTACAATAACTAATAGAACAGGATTGCAGTAATGTAAGTAGCACTTTTGAGTAAAAAAATAATAATTCTGCATGTACAAAATCTTTACTGCTGCTTATACCAGGTGTGGAAGTATGAAACCAGTAATTTTTTTTAAGACACGTTTATTTAAGAAAAATGGTTATACCATACTTTCAACCTTCAAAGTAATGGCCATTGCTGGCTATCATATACATTTTTCCCATCTCTCGGGCAATTTGTGAATGCCTCGCCAAAAAAACTGTTCGTTTTTTGAGTCAAACCAGTCATCAAGCCATTTTTTCACATTTTCGTATGAATCGAAGTGCTGCTCAGCAAGTGCGTGCCCCTTGCCCCATTGATGAAAATAAGTGGTAGTCAGATGGAGCCAAGTCTGGTGAATAAGCCGCAAGGGAGAGGGCTTGGCTTTCCAGCTGTACGAATCTACTAATTCCAGAGTCTGTTTTGTTCTTGTTGGATGTGATGGTGCATTGTAATCAAGAAAACTTACTTTCTGTTGCCTAGCTGATATTCTAGACGTTTTCGGCGCAAAGTGATTTCAGAAGTTCAAACCAGATAACACTTCGTTGATCCCAGAAAACACAGAGCATTGTCTTCTTTCCGAAGCGATTTGGCTTTGCTGTCGATTTGGCCGGTGTACCGTGCTTAACATATGATCGTTTACGTTTGGGATTCTCGAAATAGATCAAGTTTTCATCGCCAGTAACAATTCGACGAAGATATAACTTTCTTTTGTACCTGGCGAGCAACATTTCACAGGTGATTTTTAGATTTTCTTGCTATCTGTCAGCCAATTCATGCGGCACCCATCTTCCCACCTTAAAAATCAATCCCATGGCTTTCAAACGTTGAGAAATGCATTGTTGAGTCACATTTATATGTTCTGCAAGTTGTTCTAGCGTTTGACCAGCATCCTCACATCCTCATCGAGTAAAGCTTGCAATTCAGCATCTTCAAACTTTTTCGGTGGTCTTCCACGTTATTCGTTTCTCACATCAAAATCGCCACTTTTAAACTTTTTGAACCACTCGTTGCACTGTGTTTTGCCTAGAGCGTGCTGGCCGTAAGCTTCCACAAGCATTCGATGAGCTTCCAAAGCAGATTTCTTCAAATGGAAACAGAAAATCAATGATGTCGGCATATCTTAGTTTATAGGCACAAAATTCAACATTTTTATGAGCGAAAAAAAAATGTTGTTGTATGAAGTTTGATTGTTTTTGAACTGAATATTGTTGACAGAACTAAATGCGAAGAAATGGCAGCAATGATTTGGTTTGACAGAGCGTATAGTTTTACCTAGCGACACAGAGATATCATTACTTGTTTCATACTTGTACAGCTACAAAAAACAGTAGCTTCACTTTCCAAAGGTAGGGTACTTATAAAAACTTTTAAAATATTACATGAAAAGGAAAAGATTCGAAATTGGAAATAAAAGATATAAAAGAAATAATAAATATAAAAATATCAAAGCAAAGAAATAGGTCATGGAATAAGGTTACAAAACGCATACTGAATAACAGTAGCAACAACAACAACAACAACAACCGGTTGATACTATAACAAATACAACAACTAATACAGAGCACAACTTGGAATGGAAAGTTAATTACTAAACAATTTTCATCAAAGATTTCAACAAAAATAAATAAATAAAGACACATGACAAAAGAATCATCAAACACACATTGGTGGAGAGGGGTTGGGGGAGAGGGGAGGCATTCAAAAGAAATACATAGCTCACAGTTAATATGCGCAAAATTTCTTATTATATTTTCACCTGAAAGCAAGCACGCACACGCCTGCCTCATCGTCACACCAGAAATGATAGATCAGTAATTTCTATTGAAATGAAAAATCACATCAACGAAATTTTAAGCACGCATAAATTTGATGATACTTTTTGACCAACCAAACGTTACCATCACGGAATGGTGGAGGGGAATTTACCTCAAAACCCACTCATTTTGTAAACACTAGTATTTTTAATATATGGTATGTAAGGTACATATGTAGTATGAATGTTTAATAAGGTGACTACTACACTCTAATGAAAGGCCGTGCTGTTTAAATGTGCTGTCAAGTGTGGAAAGTTGACTAATTAATTGGCTATAAAATGTATGGGTATGTTTTGTTGCGGTGCGCGGTGTATTTAATGTGATTTCCATTTAAAATTTTAGCGTACGCGGAAAAAAGGCTTACATTCATACACGAGGATATATTAAAATAGAGCAAATTTCAATTGAAAATTAGTAGTCGATAATAAGTAAGAAAAATATTATTAAATATATTATTAAAATAAAAAAATTTAAAAACAGAATGTCAACGCCAGCCAACACACGCAAATCAAACGCTTACATTTTTGCACGTCTTGTTAATAATTATTTTCCTTGTTTTCGCTTTTGGCATTGCATTTCTGACGACTTCTTATCAGCATATCTCGTTATCAAGTCATCGTCGTCGTCGTCGTCGTACTTATAAGACTGATAAGCAAGAAATACATACATACATATATCAAAAGAAAATTGAATTGAACGAGCGAGTTTTCGCCTGATTGTTTTATTATTTTTCAAGAATTTTAAATGAGTTGTAGTATATGGTATGTTCTTCAACCGTTACGCATCAGGTGATCATGCCCCACTTCATTTAAAAATTAATATGTATTATTTTAAAAGAAAGTACATCTTCCCCAACACGTCCAAATAAAGTAAGTAATTACTTAGCTCTGATCAAAGTAAACCAGTCTCGCTTACTCCTGCAGAAGCTTTAGCATTTTTACTTGAAAATGATTTAAATAAAATTTGCATTTGTACATTTCATGACACAAACAGTTGCAAGGAATTTAGAATTTCACTAAAAATAATTGGTTATATGGTATATAATTTTTTGATTCCAGGAAGGCACGCAGAGATAAGATGAAAGACAGTATAATTTGAGTACGTTCCACAATGAAGCGAGAAAAATACCAAATACTTTTAATTTATATTTATAACAAATTTGAATTAACAGTAACGAACTTGTGGTTGCCGTTTAAAAGCTGTATTTCGAACCCGAAACGAGTTCACTTAAATTTGCATATGCCAAATCAAGTTGAGGTCTGGCAATTTCAATCAAATTTAATTAAGCACAGTAGCAGACCCTAAAGGTTAAGAGGAGATTTATTTGCACAATGCAGTGACTACTTTGTAAACTGGTTCTTTTGAAAATATTAAAAATATTTTTCATAAAAAAGAATACTGGTTCAGGTATGTGTTGAAAAACACACGAAACAAAAATACATAAGTGGGCGTCAGTGGGACGCCCTGCAGAAGTTTATTTCTTTAAAACTTTTGCGTTTTGGGATATCAGGTTAGCTTTGGTAATCTTGTAAAAACCAGAGTATATCGCCGACATTAGCGAATTTTTAACGAAGATATTTTCAAATTTTTTATATGTTGATTTATGTAAACGATAAGCCTTGTATAGCTCAATTTAATGATTCTTTGAATCGCAATGCATGCAACGCTCTCTGCAAAATCATCTTATGAATCGAAATATTCATACTCAAAGAATGCGAATTTATTTGCTACATCATTATACTTAATTATAATCTTACCATCATCATCATTATAATAAGCGTCATCATCAAAATATTCAAAGTTGTATGATCTCAACAGGTGGAAAATTCGCCAAAACGCCAGTCTGAGAACTCGCGAACTCGTTATGAGGTTGACTAGAAACTTGGCAAATCTCGTCTATATTTTGTTGTGCTGATGCGGAGTAGTTTTCTTTCCACGAAAGAAAGATTTTCAATCTAATTTTCAAGTAAATCTTCTGTCATTCTCTTTCATTGAGAAGCTGGGAATTCGGCCACCACAATGACTGCCTGGTGCTATATAATCTGAGGACTTTCGTCGGGACTCAATGAGATGATTGTTGATTAATGAACTCATTTACTACCTATATTTATGTTATCTCTCCGCATTAGTCTTTGCGAGTTTTTTTACAATGGAATTCGAATTCTGTTCTGCCTCAAGTTGCTTGGGAAGTCTACACTCTTGCGACCTCTCGGTGCTGGTTTTTGGGTTTTTTTTCGCGATACAAAATCTGAATTTTGTTGGACCTCCATTTTTCGACAAAGTCTCGCACATTCTCGCAACCGCAGTTTTTGCTGGAGATTTTCTCGTAACACAATTCCCATTTGTTTGTGCCTCACGTTTGTTTTTTTTTTGCAGTCTATACCCGCTCACTCTTTCAGCTCTAGAAGTTTCAAACGAATTTTGTAAATGTCAAATTTTAATAGAAACCGATATGTAGCACCCTCTAACAATCGAGTATGAATCAAACGCGAATCAATCGATAAAGTAATAGAGGATTCCTCTATTCTGACTGATGGAGGGCGCGCGTGGGGGTCCTGGGGCGTAGGACACAAGGTAAAGTTCGTGACAGTCGCAGATGCGTTCATGTTCGATCCTTGCGCTTTTTTGTTTCAAGTCGACACACAGCCTCCTCGTGGCGTCCCCTGGATAGCGATCTGACAACCGTCAGTGAGTTAACTAATGTGTGCGGCGGGCTTCTTCATTGCCTTGAATAAATGGTTGTGCGTCGGGCTTGGAACCCACCACGTCAAAATATTTCCCCAATGAATCCTCAAAGCCTTGGATATTGAAGAGGCGGCCAGGACCGATCATCGGTTGTAGTGGCAGTTAAGTAGTTAAGTAAGTAAGTAAATAAGGAGGGCATGGTGGATGCATATGTGCTGCCAGCATTTATGAGAATATGCATCCTCAATAATTTCATACTTGATTGATAGAGGGCGCTGACCTTCATTTCCGTGACAATTTCCGCTTAGCCATTAAAAAGATTCTAAAGAAGTAAGCATCAAAAAAATAATAATAGCTTAAATAAATATCAATTATTAACAAACTATTAACAACAGAGAATCATCTCATAATGAAAATAGTTCATCAACAGTTAAATTAACTAAATTTTACAAAACCGATTTCAAATGATTTACTGCTTAGGTCGATATCTTACATATATTTATAGTTCTGTGGTAAAAAACGAAAAACTGCATTAGTCGACTTAAGTTGGAAAATATTTTATCACATACCATATGTACCGAATTTTGAAAATAAATTAGAATCTGGTTTGAATTTTTAAATAATTTTTCTAATTATATTGTATAATATTTCTAGAATGGTGTTTGACCTGAACACAGAGAATTCTGAAATATTTCTGCAGTTTCTATAATATTTCTGGTCAAAGCTATCAAACTGGTCCAACATAGTAAAACTTACAACTAAGATCAAAATTACCATTTTTTTAACAACACATTTGTTAAAAATTGTGTATCTCGAGTGTGCAAATTTCGTGCAAGAAATTTTGATTCCTCCTGGATAATATTAACGATTTTCTGTCCAGCTCTGGTTCGGTCTATTACTAAGTATGATGCAATCCACAATAGAAAAGTAGAGTTTAGTCATTAAAATATTATGCGACAATTTATCAAACGTTTCTAAAATGTGCGTTAATGCGTATCAACTTGAAAACCAGCAGAGAATGTTGAATTGCAGCAATAATCCGAGAAAACTGTCAGTTACTGGAACGCCCAGGAACAACCCAATATAAACTAGAACTGAGAAATTACCATAGACAAATAAATTGTATTTATTTAATAGCTCTATTCAATGAAAATTACTGATGATTTTGAACAAATTACTTTGTCACACTTGAAATTACTGTAGAACACCGTAATTACTGTAGATGTAACATCGCTGATCTCGATGGAGGTACATTAACCACTCGCAAATCGTTTCTCACAAATTTCAAAAAAAAAAAGAGACGAGAACAATACATCATTGTAAAGCATGTGCTCTTACGTTATTGGGTATTATTGTACGTGCTATATTTGTACATGAATGGAGGGACCATCAGTTTTACGCCGAATCCGAACGGTAAAGTGAAAAGCTTTTCATAGGCAAGTTTTACTCTTGCAGGTTTGCCATTGCCTACCAAGAAATGGCGTCGTGTAGAAAAATAGTTGTTTCTACTTTTTGATTTTGACTGCCCCGAGCTCGGCCTAGGTCTTTCATGGGCTGTTGTGGCATTAAAAGAAAAAAGAAGAAACCAAAAAACAAAAGATATGGTATTTTCACCGTCATTTACTATCACAAAGAAAAAAAATTATTAAAAATGAGTAATATTATATACTGTCCAATGAAACCAACATCAGATCGTAATGGGTTAAGGTTCTTGTAGGCGTGGTAACCCAAATTGGCGTAGAACCGTTAAAAGCTAACTTAACTCTAGAATTAGAAATGCAGATAATAAACAACTAGACCCAGTCAAATTCAGACCAATTGTAGAGAATTTATGCTCGACTAAGTAGGAGATTAGTTTTGCAGGTGTGAGCTACTAGAAAGTGAATTTTAGTTACAGAATGGAATAAATAGATATTAACACTTTATAGTTTTTTTCATTATACATAAAGGTTTAAATTTTTTATGCATTGGTAGAGCCTTATCCAATAACTATTTTACTTTATTGACCAATTGTTCACTAATATTTTTTTTTTCACCTCTTGCTTATAATTTCGCTATATAATATTTTACTTGTACATTTTATTCTATATGTATACTTTTACTTATCAATCTGTGCAATTTTTCTGCTGAAAAGGCAAAAATTTCGAAAAACTGAAAATGTGCTAAAACCTAATCTTGTGTTTTTATCAGTTATTTTTCAACATTTCTGTTACGTTTAATATTTCACCGATATTAAATTCTAAACCAAAAATTGTTTAATGCTTTATATTTACCCTTAACAGCAAAAATCATTCATAATAGTTAAAAAGTTATTTTTATCCGGAAATACCAGTTTTTTTTTCATTTAACTTAGGAATGAAAAATGTTTATAAGAAGTTATAAGTATTAACTAGGTGTACAAGTATGAAACCGCTATTTTTTAAGAAAATACACGTTTATTTAAGAAAAATGGTTATACATTCATCAACAATCTTCAAAGTAATGGCCATTGCTACTTAGCTACACATTTTTCCCATCTCTCTGGCAATTTCTGAATGCCTCGCCAAAACAAAACTGTTCGTTTTTTGAGTCAAATCAGTCAACGAGCCTGGTCGCTGTGGTGTAGTGGTAGTGCGTTGGACTGCTACGCAGAGTGTCCGGGGTTCGAATCTCGGCACAGGCAAAAATCAAAAAATAGAAAAAATAATTTTTCTACACGGCACCACCTCTTGGCAGGCAATGGCAAACCTACAAGAGTAAAAATTGCTATGTAAAGCGTTTCACTTCGCCGTTCGGATTCGGCATTAAACTGTAGGTCCCTTCCATTCATGTACAAATCTAACACGCACAACATGAGTGGATGCGAAAAGCTCGGGCTAGGCCCTTCATGGGCTGTTGTGCCATTAAAAGTAAAGTAAGCAGTCAACGAGCCATTGTTTCACATTTTCGTACGAATCGAAGTGCTGCTCAGGAAGAGCGTGCCCCTTGCCCCATTGATGAAAATAAGTGGTAGTTAGATGGAGCCAAGTCTGGTGAATAAGCCGCATGGGGGAGGGCTTCCCAGCTGTACGAATCTACCAATTCCTGAGTCTGTTTTGTTCGACAATGATGATGGTGGTGCATTGTCATCAAGAAAAACCACTTTGTGTTGCCTAGCTGGATATTCTAGACGTTTTTGGCGCATAGCACGGTTCAAATCGGCCAATTGTTGTTGGTAGCGTTGACCAGTAACTGTTTCACCTGGTTTCCGAAGGTCAAACCAGATAACCAGATAACCAGATAACACCTCAATGTTCCCAGAAAACACCAAGCAAGTCTTCTTCCCTAAACGATTTGGCTTTGCTGTCGATTTGGCCGGTGTACCGAGCTTAACATATGATCGTTTACGTTTGAGATTCTCGAAATAGATCCATTTTTCATCGCCAGTAACAATTCGATGAAGATATGACTTTCTTTTGCACCTGGCGAGCAACATTTCACAGGTGGTTTTTCGATTTTCTTGCTATCTTTCAGCCAATTCATGCGGCACCCATCTTCCCACCTTCAGAATCAATGCCATGGCTTTTAAACGTTGAGAAATGCATTGTTGGGTCACATCTAATTGTTCTGCACGTTGTTCTTGCGTTTGACCATCATCCTCATCGAGTAAAGCTTGCAATTCGACATCTTCAAACTTCGTTTCTCACATCAAAATCGCCACTTTTAAACTTAATGAACCACTCGTTGCACTGCATTTTGCCTAGAGCGTGCGGATTCCAAAGCAGATTTCTCCAATTAGAAACAGAAAAACAATGATGTCCGCATATCGTATGCACAAAATTCAACATTTTTACGAGCGAAAAATATTGAATATTGTTGACAGAACTAAATGCGAAGAAATGACGCCAATGATTTGGTTTGACAGAGCGTATAGTTGTACCTTCTTGTACACCTGGTATTGATTCAATATTTTTTTTTTACAACGTATTGGAAGACGAGGTACTAAATATGATGTCAAGGCAAAAGATACGTAAATAGCCATGCCTACTTTTTTGATACAAATAATGCAATTCAAAGGAATAAAGAAGCTAATTTATTTTTGAAAGTATATACAGTACTTTTGGCCATCATATAACAAATTAATTTCGAAACAAAGTGGCAAATTGGAGAAGTTTCATGTTCAGGTTAATATCATATTATATTATATATTATACAACATGAGATTCATTTAAAAAAGAAAATTCTAACGAAATCTTGAAGAGAACGAAAATCACACAAAATAGTGAAGTTTTCTGGCAACATTCTCTTTGAATCCTACTCGAAACAGCTCAATTAGTCTCTTTAACCTCAGAACCGATTCCATAAGAATGTGATTCCCAAATGAATTAAACCAACACCAATAAAAAATAACCAAATAAATAATCAAAAATTGGCAATTTAATATTGTTTTACCTCATTAACTTTTTCCTTCTGCTTTAGTTTTGTTGGCTTTCACGCGTGACGAGAAATTGTAGATGCCATAACATGATGGGCTTCAATTTAATTCTTAAACGTCAACAATTTAGCTTCTACATACCGCATAAATTCATGTAGTTATTTTTTTTTATTCGTCTTCACAATAAATTGATCAATAAATTTCATAAAAATTCCGGTTTCTAACCAGCGTTACCAGGTTGACGATTTCAGCGTCATTTTGACGATTTTGGGACTCATGACGATTTTAAGCGGCAAATGAGGTTTTTTTTTTCTTGTGCGAGAAATTGCCATATTGTATCATGCTGAAATGGCACCACTAATATGACATCGATAATTTGTGCTTTTATCGGATTATCTGTGATCTTCTTTTATCAAACCAAAAACGAAGCGTGCCGCCCTCGTCTCCCCCTTTTTTTGGTCATAAGGGACGTTTTTCCACTACAAAAACATGGCAACACTGTTTCTTACTTTCAACGCGCTTCTCTATCGGCACATATCTTCATTTTGTACGAGCAACTGCAACAACAACAACAAAATCAAGAGAGAAAAAAGAAATCGAAAATGTTTGCGTTCGACCTTACCACCCGATCCCCACCCCTACTATCCATACATACCCTTGACACAGAAAAAGCCGAACACGCCGACCAAAAACAACATATGTAAACATATACATATGAACGATGTAGGTACGTATCGCGGCCTTATTTTATCAAAGCCCTAACACGTATTTTTCAAATTGTCCTGGAAACAACATTTAGATACTTTTTTTTTTTTTATAGATATTTAAAGTTACTCTGTAGACTTTTCCTAAGAAAAGGTGTAGAGATTTATTTGGCCTGATTTCCAGGGGAAATTATATCGCCATGATTATTGAGTTGTTGCTTTTTCTTTTATATTGTAAACTGTGTCTCGATTATAAATTTGTTTAATATGTTGTAATGATCAATATTCGGCGTTTCCATAAATTCTGTAATGATATACGTTTGGATGAGTTGCTGAATACTTTAATACTTTTGCCTTCAAAATATTGTAATTTAAGATTTAAAAAAAAAGACGTACATTTTGATCAAATATCAGGCAGAGATATGCTTAATCATCAAATCACCACTACCAAAAACTTGATTTGGAAAAAAATTTTATTAGGACTTTTGCAAATTATGGCAGCGGTATTTGTGTTTGTTAACTTGAAAGTTCTCTTCTCTTTCATATAAATGTTTTTGAATTCATTCTTAGTTTGCTTTCTTTTTTGTTTCTATTTTCTTATACCACTTCGCTGTCGCAAGCAGTGGCAACGACGACATCGATTCCAGCTTTGTTTTTGTCGGTACGAATGTGTTGTTCTTGTTATACATATGCATATGTTTGTGTTCTTGCTCACCTAATATCGCTGCCATCGTCAATTTTGCCGGCAGCATTCACTCCATCAGCTGCTACCACTGACGTCGGCACCGCTGCTGCTATTGTTGTGTCGGCTTTGTCTTTTTCTTCATTTTTTTCATCGTTACCTTCTTGTCGTGATGAAACGTAATCATTTATTTGAAATTGTGTGCGTAGTTTTCTGCGACAATTTGACATTTTTCCTATGTACGTTTTCACTTTTTTCTCTTTTCACACTTAATTTTACACTTTTATGTTAATTTTTATTTTTGTTTTAAAATATTTCTGCAAATCACAAGTATATTTTATTTTCACCACTATTGTACCTATATGAAAAACTTATTGATGAAAACAAGTCAGGTGCTCGGCGCCGCGTGTACCACCGATAAAAGAACAACACTCCAGTACCATCACGTTGGCAAATCGTTCTGCAACTAAGTGTAATTAAAAATTTTTTTATTAAATTATATCAGCGGTCGGGGTGCACGTTGCCACTCTGCCATTATTATTACCTGGGAATTGGAATGGTATTCTGGCGTAAATTAAATTAACTCAAGGTATAATAGGAAAACTTTATTATACAAATAAATCGCATAAACTAATAATAGCTGTTACGTATACGCGTGTCAACAAAGCAAATGAAATGTAAAATAATTAAAAATTAATTTACATATTCCAGTATGCTGCGAAATATGCTACATAATAAAGGTGGCAGCACTCTCTTCTCGGCAGCAGAGTAGCAAATTTCAATTCCATTTTGCGTATTATATTTCGATAGTACATACTCTAATAAATAAATAATATATTTTTTATTAATAATTATCTGTTTAATAAAATAAAAAAATTTATTCTGCATTTCGCTTTGAAAATATTAAAATCGAGTAGGAAAATTATATTATTATTTATGTATAATGTGTTCTTGAAATATATCCAATATGAATAGCAGAACTTTGGAAATGCAACCATGAAACGTATATAAAATGAACAGGGTGATACAAGTACTTACTTTCAGATGCATTGATTTTGGAACAGATTTTTTAAAACGGAAATGTTTATTTCTATTTACACGAAAACTGAATTCAATGGCCGTTAATAATAAAAAAAATTAAGTCGATACTAAATTTAATTGTATGTTTTTTGATGTTTTTTCCATGTTAAAATGTGTAAAGATTTGACTAATAAATTTAAAATTGACTTTATTTTCTCTGTCGCTAAGGGCCTATAAATGACTGCGCTGACTAAACGGATATGTTTTATTGAAACGGAAATTTAGAACGACAGTTGATTGATATGTGGTCGCTGTGGCGTAGTGGTAATGCGTTGAAATGCTACGCAGAGTGTCCGGGTTTCGAATCTCGGCACAGGCAAAATCAAAAAAAAAAAAAAACGGCACCACCTTTTGGCAGGCAATATCAAACCTACAAGAGTAAAAATTACTATGAAAAGCTTTTCACTTCGCTGTTCGGATTCGGCATTAAACTGTAGGTCCCTTCCATTCATGTACAAATATAACACGCACAACATGAGTGGATGCGAAAAGCTCACCGTAGGCCCTCCATGAGCAGTTATGCCATTATAAGTAAGGTAAAGTAAAGTAAGTTTAGAATCCATCTAAATTTTGTACTTCCAACAAATCTCTTTTTTAAAAGTTTTTGAACAAAAATACTTACTTACTTACTTTTAATGGCACAACAGCCCATGGAGGGCCTAGGCCGAGCTTTTCGCATATCATATCATCGAATAATAAACATATAATTATCAACAGCTTTTATTTTCTGTATTTTTTAATTTTACCTTAAAACATTTATTGACACGTTTCTTTTTAATTTTAATTTCAAAAACTTATGACCAAACTTAACAGCCATATTATTCAAATTTAAATCAAAAGTGAGACTAGCTTCTGACGCCCCTTGCACTGATGATCGGTCTTGAAGGTCCTAATAAAGCTTGGGCCCTCTCTTTCCAATAGAGATTATGCTGCTATTTTTTACGTGTTTCACCCACATTGTTCGAGTGGAACATCATCTTAGTCGGAGCATTTTCTCGTCTTTCGCTCACCTCCAGGCATTAGTACGTCTTATAGAGTTATAGATTTTTATTTTCTTCGGCGGAAAGAGAGCTCTGCTTCTTAACCCGTTCTTAGACAATGAGACCAGTACCATGACGGTTTTGACGTTCTTTTTCGATGTTTCATGTAGCTTTTATACAATGAAACTAGTATCATGAAACTTCGTTATTTTGTTTTAATTTTCTAACGAAAAGAAAAATAAATTTTTTAATCATTTTTGACTCATTATATTATTAATTTACTATTCAAACACTAAATAATTTATATTCAATGCTTTCAGCGTGCTGAGAATTTTCAAATAAAGAAATATTGTTAAAGCTATGAACACATGTACAAACAGAAACATCAAAAAGTTTCATCCAAATGCTGCTCGAGAGATTTTTTCTATTCCCCTTACATTTCTCTCGTCTTCCCAACATTTGTCCGAGTTTCATGAGACTAGTCTCATCGTGAAAAAGATGTCTTAATTGCCTAATAAGCATGTATGTATGAATGTATGTTGTAGAACCTGTTAAGGCAGTAAATAATCCAGGTATATTGACTGGAAGTGCGCCTGCGTCACCTTATTCTACTATTTTTTAATGGTAAATATTTGACGCCACTCGTTTGATGATTATCGCTGTGTTACCTGTGTAATGACATTCACTCTCTCATTATCCCTTCTTCTTCCTCTCACCTATCAATCTTCCTTCCATTCAACACAATGCTCTGCATTCATAGGGGTACACCCTGTGTGTTGAATGTAACAATAAAAAATAAAAAATGTATAAACACTCAATTAAAAGCTCATAATTGTTTTCGAGAAGAAGCGAAAACTAACTCTATCTCTAACTACTACATACAAATATATTATAGTCCCTTCTTAAATCAACACAATGCTTATATAATAATAATTTGATAAAAAACCATCTAAACAGTTTCCAACTCATTCCGTTTTCATTAATCCAAAAAATTAATAACAATTACATTTTACTCTGGCAATGCCACAGATCAAAATATCCTTCAGGAAAGGGCGGAGCTAAATGTAGCATTATTGCTTCGCACATTACATTTTACCCTTAAATATCGTATCCTACTACGGTATCGCAGCTTTGTAAAAAAAAATCATCGCTTAGACAACCAATTAAAAAAATAAAATATTGTTATCCGAATATAATCATCTTATTATTGTATAATCTTCACAACTTGGGTACACTTTAAAAATTATGACACTAGACATGGATGGATAGATGGATGTGAGGAAGGCCGAGAACCTGACCTACGAGTGCAGGACAGTTCCTCAAGCACTCAGGCTATGTAGCCCATTGTACTTAAGGCCTAGGAAAAAAAAGAAGGGGTGACAACAAGTAAGGGGTTACAGAAAAGGAGGGGAAAAGTTGAAAAAGTTGAAAAAGGGGTTATAAGGGGACTACGTTCTCTTTCGCAAATTTTCCGCATTCTCTCACAAATCTCAGAAGATCGCAGAAGGGGAAGGAGTGAACTTTGTCCATTCCTGTGACATTGAAACCCAAAATGCGCCATCTCGTTCTGGTAAAGTCGGGACATGTGCAGAGAAAATGCTCTGTGCTGTCCACCTCCTCCAGACAAGATGTGCAGGTCGGATCCTCGGTGGTGCCGATGGTGGTTATATGTTGGCTCCATGGATTATGTCCTGTGATGAGTCCCACCATCCGGCGAAGGTCCTTCCTTCCTAATTTAAGAAGGAATTCTGCTGCCTTCCTGTTTGGACAAATCACAAAGCACTTAGCCGTTTTACAGATGTCCAGATTGGACACTAGACATAGTGAAAGATAAAGATTACCTTAACAAAACCATACATATTTTGTAGTACACACATTTCTTGTAGTAATAAATTATAGTTTATTTTAAGTACAGATTTTGTTTGACTATGATTATATTATAAAAAAAAAAATTAAGACTCTGACTTTTTAATATCCAATGCTGTTAACCTATGATAATTTTTAAAGCAGCGCCATATCTGGTTTCTGCAGTTTTCTGCCGAATCCCAACGGCGAAGTGAAAAGCCGTTGAGTTATACAAATTTACCTACACATTTACGAGTATGTATATAACGAATCATCACCATAAAGCAGATTTCGTAGAATTCGCAGTGCGAAGAACTGCTCTATAGTACTTAATATAATTTCTATCGAAAATTACTCTCACTGTATTAAACTAAGTCGCTGTGGCGTAGTGGTAGTGCGTTGGACTGCTACGCAGAGTGTCCGGGGTTCGAATCTCGGCACAGGCAAAATCAAAAAGAAAAAATATTTTTTCTAGACGGCACCACCTCTTGGCAGGCAATGGCAAACCTACAAGAGTATAAATTGCTATGAAAAGCTTTTCACTTCGCCGTTCGGATTCGGCATTAAACTGTAGGTCCCTTCCATTCATGTACAAATATAACACGCACAACATGAGTGGATGCGAAAAGCTCGGCCTAGGCCCTCCATGGGCTGTTGTGCCATTAAAAGTAAAGTAAAGTAAGTATTAAACTAAGTAATAATTAGGGTTGAAATAACGGCGAAAAAATATGCTTCGACCAATCAAATGCTTACGAAATATTTAACTAATGCAAAGAAGAAAAATCTGTGTGAAAGCATTTACTACAATCAAGCAGGCAAACAGGTGCAGAGGATATTCGTAAGGGAAATATTTTTTCATTGTGAATAATTTTAATTTAATGTGGCGAGTAATTTAAAACATTGTTTTCAACATACATAGTCAAATATGGATACAAGAAACTCTGGATTATGATGGACAGGTACAACCGCCACAGCAATAGCACTGAGCTAAAGTGGCGTGTATGTGGGTGTGTGTGTGTGAGTATGTAGGTGTTAGTTGCACTCTCGCTCGCATTACCCATAACACTGACCACTTTCGTGCTGAAGGATATATGGTATGTATGTAGGAGTGTGAGTATGCCGACAGGAAGAATATCACAATGATACTTACTCGTATTTTACGTATGGAGTACGATACGATAATTTGGTGTTTGGTATTTTAGTTAGATTGCGGAAGGAGTAACAGTTGCATTGCGTGTGCTTTATCGGAAATATCAGTTTTCTTCGTAATATTCAACTACTCGTTTAGTGATTTTTTGGTAATTCATTCATCGGTGATAGTTGCAATTAAACGGATGTCTTGCTATTATAATGATTCCATTAAATCAACAACATACTAATCATACTAATAATAATAATAATAATAATAATTCCGATATGCAAAGCATCACCGCCGTCGGTAAAAGAACACAAAATCGTCCTTCATCGCCGCGTCAATTTTTTGAGCGCCTTTACGGTGAACACAATGTTAATGTATCAACATCGAATATACAAATTAATAATATTAGTGATAAATTATTGGAAAAACAATCGACAGCATCTGGTGGTATTAGCCAGCAGGCTACTACTATTACTACTACATCTATAACTCCGTGTGATACAACATATCATAGTGATAGCGGCAGTATTTCTTCTCCCGATATTTCGGTTAACGAAGAAAGGTGTGTGGTTAATCTGTAAAAATTGGGTGAATCTTTGATGAGCAAAAACAAAATAGCTTGAACTAATTATCTATCAATATTCGAAATATTATGTGTATCTAATCAAATTTGGAAAAGTCACATGGTCTTAAATTTCGCCACAGCCCAACGGATGACTTTTCTTCGATGGCCGAGTATTTTATCAGAAAAACTTGAAGTCGCCTAGAATATCTCAAATATTTAGTGTTTATTTCCATTAGCAGCGCTATTCCAGCTAGACTCTATGTGTACTAGATACAAATAAATATAAGAAAAAGATTGAAGAGAGAGACAACTCGGGTTGATAGCTATCCCTATAGAAAGTACTCTGTAATATTTCACTAAAATGGCCATACTTAACATACAGACGGACTGACTTATAAAAAGTATATATCTACCAGGCTAACCGTGGAAGAGTACAAATTATATAATAAATTCTGGTTGGAAGCGCTGGCTTAAGTATTTACATAGAAGCATTTAAAGAACACGGCCCCAGCATTTTTAAATCAGGTGGACATTTTTGGTTTACAAGTATATACCATACATGTACTGTGATCCCCAGTTAATTTACTTTACTTTACTTTTAATGGCACAACAGCCCATGGAGGGCCTAGGCCGATCTTTTCGCATCCACTCATGTTGTGCGTGTTATATTTGTACATGAATGGAAGGGACCTACAGTTTAATGCCGAATCCGAACGGCGAAGTGAAAAGCTTTTCATAGGCAATTTTTACTCTTGTAGGTTTGCCATTGCCTGCCAAGAGGTGGTGCCATGTAGAAAAATTATTTTTTCTAATTTTATATTTTTTTTCTTTTGCCTGTGCCGAGATTCGAACCCCGGACATTCTGCGTAGCAGCCCAACGCACTACCACTACACCACAGCGACCAACAGTTAATTGCTTTGATATAAATTAACAATTTTGGACGAAATTAACGGCAGCTCTATTAACCAAAGAATCTTTAATACATTTAAACTTAAATAGCTAATCAACTATAGTTGGACATAAATAATTGTGATCGAGTAAATTTATATATAAAATATATTACTTGCATATCTAAGTATGTACTTTAGAAAAATGTTTTGAAAATTCCACACCTCCAAATAAGTATGTACAGCTTCTAGTACATATAAGTATTACAAAATTGGGAAGGCATTGGCTTTGGGGTACTTTTATTACTAACTTATACTTATGTTCCTATGAATAGTTTCTAATAATACTTAGTCTCAATAATCAACTGCGTTTTACTCTTTTTACAGAATCTCAAATAGTTGTCCAATTTACGATCCATATCTACCACATGAACTTCATAATAAAAATAGTTTTACAACAACATCATCTATACCAAGTATTCCATTTAGTTTTCCAAGTGATTCACATTTTCCAGCGGGACTATCAGCATTTTGTAAGTACATATATACTTAATATAGTTTTATATCTATCTTAATGCAACGATTAACACGACAAATGCTTCTTCTGGATCATCGATATGTATGTAAAGTTCCAATGAATATCCTACTGATTACGAACCCTAAGGCAAAAGTATAGGTATATTAAAAAAATGTTTTAGAACTAGAAATGGATTGATAACCTGCTAAAAACCTCTGTCTATCGTCTCTTGATGAGATAAGTACCAGAAAGCGAATTCCTTCACTGCCTAGAATATATTTCATACTCGATAACATTGTCCCCTCTGTAATTTCGTTAAGAGACATGGGTGTTATCTGTGATAAGGAACTAAATTTACGTTCCCATGTTGATGACGTTGTAAATAGGGCCAAGTCTGCTCTTGGTTTTGTGAAACACTGGTCCAAAGAATTCTCAAACCCATATTTCACAAAATCTCTCTATTTTACATTTGTCAGGCCAATTCTTGAATATGCTAGCCAAGTCTGGTCTCCTTATTATAACACCCATTCCCTTAGAATTGAAGCAGTGCACCGCAGATTTATTCGGTTTGCCTTGCGTGGCCTACCATGGTCTGATCCCTTTAACTTGCCCCCATATAAGTATTCTAAAACTAATTAACGTACAGTCCCTTGAAATACGCCGAAAAACTGCCGATACTGTATCGTATTGTATTGTATTGTTCATCAATTATTAGCTGGGAACATTGACTGTCCCACGTTGCTAAAAAACTAGTTTTATTAACACCAACCCACGTAACCTTAGGTCTGTGGCCGCTTGTCATCTTAATACTCACCGAACAGATTATGGCGGCAACGAACCAATGTCTAGAATGCCTCGAATAGCCAACGACATTCCAAATGTTTTTGACTTTCTCCATAGCAAATTTAGCTTAAAGAATGCTCTGTATAAAGCCTACTGCCCTCCCTCCTCTTGCTAAGTCATGTATTTAACTATTTTTGGGTATAATTTTAGCTGAATAAATAACAATATGTTGTTGCCATCCTTAAAAAATAATTTTAAAAAATCCTTCCCCCTAAATTAAGTATAGATTTAAGTAATTTGCTCGCTTGTACTAAGCTAAATAAATAATAAACACCTCCCAGTCTAACAGCAAAGAATGCATAATTCATCTCACCATGAAAGAAATTTATACTGAAGAAAAAAACGAAATCTAGGTCAAATCATCCAATGATATCTTATAAAATTTACAATAATATTTCGTCATATAAAAAGTATCCGCGGTTTTTCGTTACATGATGTTTCGATGATGTTGGTACAAAACAAATCTGGCAACACTAGTCTGATTATGTCAAACGAACAGATATTTGCAGCTTGCTCCATCAGAAGTGCAAAAATTGCCAAATTCGATCCAACATGATGAAATCTCCGATAATACTAAACCGTTGGATGAGTTCCACCCAGTCTAACAGATCATGCACAATTTGTCTCACCTTGAAAAAGAGCAAGAAAGAGAAATTGGGAGCGGGTCGAAATTCTGTAAGATATTTTTTGTCTGAACAAAATTCTGTTTTTGAAAAAAATTTCCGCTTTTCAAAATTCCATTTGTTTTTAATTCTGTAAATACAAAATTCTGTTAACACAAAATTGTGATTCATTGTCTAAAAAATTATGCTTTTCAAAATGTTGTCTTATTTTAAAAATCATAAGCTGTATCTATTTAGTGTACTTAAAAAGTTGCTTTTGGTGTATTCCAGGGAATCAAAAATGTTTAAAATTTTTTTTTTTTCTATATATAATCAACTCACAGGGGGTAACCCTCTAAATGCAGGGCATTGTGTT
This sequence comes from Palloptera scutellata, assembly GCA_958295655.1. NCBI lineage: Eukaryota > Metazoa > Arthropoda > Insecta > Diptera > Pallopteridae > Palloptera > Palloptera scutellata. Next base: position 26,878,994 of record OY282450.1, read on the forward strand.
GATTGGAAGAAAGGTTGATAGGTGGGGAGAAAAATGAGGGAGAAGTGTTTATGAACGTTTGCTTTAAACTTGCAAGGGTCATAATAATTGGGAAAAATTGTTGCAGGGAGCTTATTCCAACTACGCGCGGTACGACAGATGAACGAATTTTCTCTGTAATGCGTAGTGCGTTGGAACACCGTGTCTACGTGGAAGGCGTGAATTCCGCTTGCTGACCGTGTAGTTCTGTTGAACACACGCACTGGCGGCATCAGCTTCCGCATCTCAGAATAACATCTACCGTTAAAGTAATGGTAGAACAGTAAGACGCAAGCCACGTTTCGACGATGTTCCAAGGAGTCAATAGAGCTGGAAACTCTACTGTCTCCTATTAGCTTTATCGCTCGATGTTGGATACGGTACAGGAGCTCCAGTTGCCTTCGTGAAGCTACAGCCCATAGGTGCGAATTAAACTAAAATTTAGGACTTATATAGGTGGTGTAGATCATGTGGAGATCAGTCGAAGTAAAATATTTTTTACACCGCCTAAGAAAGCTGAGACACTTGGCTGCTTCTTACGACACGTCAAAAATGTGTTTATTCCAACGAACATCACATTGGATGGACATGCCCAGAACATCAAGAGTCGCTGTCTCCGCACGCAATACCTACCCCACTCAAATCTAGGGGGTTAACGGGGGGTTGGGAGACTCGTTTATGAGATAACAGACAACATTGGGTCTTACGCGCATTGAACTCAATTCTATTCGTAAGACTCCACTAGGAGATTGACTGGAGATCTTTATTGAGTGAGTCATTCATAACGTGCCTTTTCCTCTCGATCTCCAAAGAGTTAGGGCGTTTTGAACAGGCTTTCATCTGCAAACGAGTAAATAGGATTTGACCTTCTGTCATTAATGAAGATAAGGAAAATGGTAGGGGAGAAGACCGAACCGTGCGGCACTCCAGCATTAATAGCACGATCTTCCGAAACAATACCGTCTATCACAACACGGATAGAGCGGCCGCTTAGAAAGTTCATGATCCATCGTGTGAAGTTACTCCCGACCCCATGCGCAATTAGTTTTGACACTAGTGCTTTATGCCACACTCTGTCAAAAATTAATGTAGCTTGTGCCACTTTTGCACTCAACGACTAATTTACCATATTAGTTTACAATTAATATCAGTCATTTCTAAAACCCTACAAGTTATAGAGTTATGGCCAATTCCACGATTTTCAGGTGCCACGGAATAATAACTGTGGCAGTATTGGAAAGAGGATTAACTAATATATAACATATGAATCCATGGAAAAATTACTCATGTGTGTTACCAATAACTGAGAACATAGATTCAAAAGAGACAAGTTTTTTTTTCATAATTGTAGTTCTGAACAAAAAAAAAAACCACTATTTTGTTAATTAATATTTGGATTTTATTTACTAAACCTATTGAGTCGATACTTTCAAAAACATCTCATGTGTTGAATTTTCTAATTAAGCTTTAGTTCTCTGTGATATAAATATAAATTTATCAGTATAATTTATTATATATCTTTAATTTTAGTACTAATCGAAAATTTAATCATTAAAAGTATTTGAAAATATACAAATTATTATATTCCTTCTAATTTATTTAAAACTTTGTACATCTCTAAGTCCACAATAGATAGTTTACAATTTACAATAGACTAAAGACAAAAATACAAACGAGTTTAGAAACAAAAGTTTAGAAATGATAAATTCTGTCTATAAAAAACGAAAGTGGGAACTTTTTGACATTATCAACATGGTTTCGGTTTTCTTTTACAGAATTTTGAAAAACAGATTTTATGGCTGAATTATGTGAAAATCAATTTTGAATAGCAAAATATTGTGGCCAGAATTTTTTCCAGCCACAATTTTGATTTCCGAATTTTGACCAGTCAGAATATCGACCCCAAACCTTTCACATTCAATGATATAGTGTAAAGTATACAGTAATACAATTTTCAAAAAGATATTAAACTTTATTTTACTTAACTTACATACTCGTACATAGAATTTATGTAATATGTACATATGTACAATACCTACTAGTTAATATTTATATAATAATTAAATAATGTAATAAAAAGGTAAACCCCTATATATATGTAAAAAACAATGAAAACAATGTTCCTAACAAAATTTGTTGCTACTTTTTGTATAAAATACATTTTAAAGAAATTCTGCTATTTCTTTTCCTGATCTTTCTTTTCAGCATTGGCCTCTTCTTCCTCTTCCTTTCTTCTATTACGCATATATTGTTGATTTTTAAGTTCTAAACTCAAAAACATTTTCAAATTTGGATCTTCAATTTTATTTAAAATAATCTCTCTAGCTTTATCATCATTGCCATCTAATAAATTTGATAACGTTTCGGCATATTCAATCCAAACGCAATTAGCACAACCGGACATACAGCAAGTGGTAGGTTCAGGTGGAAGCTGAAAGTAAAGGAAATATATACAAATTCTTTGAAATATCAAGAAATAGACTTTTAAATAGAGATTTATGTTTCGAAACACTTATCTACAGTATTTCATTAAATATATATAATATATATATTGCCAAACTAATAAATTCGTGAAAGAAATCTGATGTTGTTGATTCCGATCATATAGAAGCAGTAACCCATAATTTTAGCTTAGTCCTAGGAAGCCCTAGGCATACTAAATTCTTTATATTTAATCTCCTACATGCTTCAAGAAAGTTGCTTATCAGACCAAATTAACCAAGAGAGCAACATCACAACACCTAGTGTAGGAACCCAATGCTAACAAATCGGATTTCAGAAGTAATTCTGTTAGACCTTGTGTACTGACGCTTTCATGGTGCGTTCGAAAAATAATTTTAAAATTTATCTCTTTATCTAGCACCTTCCCCGTTTCCTTCTTCAACAAATACTTTACTTCATCCCTACTTCAAGTGTTTATTTATTTATTTTTTCTCGATGCCACGCCTGTATATTACCTATATATACTCTATGGTATACTTTTGGAAAACATGTATTTATGTATAAATAGCATACAAATTTTAACTTTTTTTTTAAACAAGTTATAATCTTTTGACAAATTTTCTAAATTTCCAGATTTCCCAGATAAATATCATGTAAATAGAAACCTTTAATTTGTCTCTTAAACGAGTATTCAATACAGTACATATTCGATATTTGATTCCGATATTTTTGGAAACATCACTTTTATACCATGCAGGTAATGAGTAAAAGTATCGATAGTAAGGCACTTGCCGAAATGCAATAAGGGAACCAGGATGTATTAATTTTCAGCGACATCCAACTAGTGTGGCGTAGTGGTAGTGCGTTGGACTGCTGCGCAGAGTATCCGGGATTCGAATCTCGGCACAGGCAAAATCAAAAAGTAGAAAAAATAATTTTTCTACACGGCACCACCTCCCCTCTTGGCAGGCAATGGCAAACCTACAAGAGTAAAACTTGCTATGAAAAGCTTTTCACTTCGCCGTTCGGATTCGGCATTAAACTGTAGGTCCCTTCCATTCATGTACAAATATAACACGCACAATATGAGTGGATGCGAAAAGCTCGGCCTAGGCCCTCCATGGGCTGTTGTGCCATTAAAAGTAAAGTAAGTAACACAGCCAACTAGCTAGTTTCTACATATATTACTAATCTCCGAGGAGGCTTCTGATAGCATTTGCAGAGGTAGCTAATAAATTCAATATATGTACCTATGTAGACCTTGTCTGGGAGGTTCTATGGCATAGTGATACACAAGGAAGACCAATAAGGAAAGTTATAAACATTGCAATTGGTAATGTTTTTACAAACTTATAGCCCCCAGACTGGATGAGTTTTGTAAGAGCTGTAAATACGAAAGAGAGGACGGACCCTACCTCACACTACCTTTGCTCCTATTCAGTATTGGCTTCTTTTTTCTTCTAATGGCACAACAGCCCATGGAGGGCTTAAGCGGACCTTTACGCATGCATTTATGTTGTATGTGTTATATTTGGACATGCATGGAAAGGGGACTACAGTTTTTTGCCGACTGCGAACGGCGAAGTGAAAAGCTTGTCATGGGCAATTTTAACTCTTGCAGGTTTGCCATTGCCTGCCAAAAAGGTGGTGCCTTGTATAACAATTGTTTTTTGTACTTTTAGATTTTGCCTGCGCCGAGATTTGAACCACGGATACTCTGCACGGCGACCTTATTGGCTACCCAGTAGGAATCATAACCTAAGACAATATTTCTAACACAATCTGTCTGACTTGGGACCAATTTATATAGGAGACCTGCTAAAATATAAAATAAGGCATGGCTAACTTAAATAGCCTAGTTTTTAACAAAAATATGGAATAAGCACGGCCCGAACTGTTCTGCGATTGCATTCCATCTCTCATTCTCCCGCCTTCTTCGTCTCACCTATCAATCTTCCTTCCAATCAACACAATACACCCTGTGTGTTAAATTTATCAATAACAAAATTAGATTAGGTACAAATATAATATTGATATCGAAATAAAAGTTTACCTTTCACCATAACATTTTCAATGCTAATGAAAAGAAGCTAAGTATAATGGACATTGCATTTTTCAATGCTAAAAAAAAATATACCATTTTCCAACGCTGAGAATAGCCATATTTCATACCTATGTATGAAGTTACATTTATAAAAATAAAAAAATATTTAAAAAATTTCCACAACTTACTTTAATATCATCTGATTTGTCTGCATAGATGCGAAGTAACTGTGTGGTGAGTGTTTTGCCCGATTGCACTAATAGACCCCTTGCAGAAGCTTTACCGAGCGTAGGATACATAACTGAAAACAATTAAAAAAAAAAGTGAATAATACTTATAAAAACTACTTATTTCACCAGGAAACAAGAAACATTTCTCACACATAACTGAAAGCAGGTGTTCTCTCATATGTGACAAACCTACTACATAGCTTAAAAGTAAAAATGTTATACAGATTACTTTCTAAACGAACAAAAAAAATAGTTCCGGCATAAACTCCAAAACTCCAACATTAACTCAAATACCAAGCTAAAAAACAGAAATCAATAAAAATCATAAAAAATATATAGTGCATATATCAAATATCACAACAAGCACCAAAATCATTAAAGGAAAAAAGCTAATGCGGAAGGAATTGAAAAAAGTGTTTTCTGAAACCAAGTCAAGTGTAAAAATCAATGTGTGTTCTGTGGTTATTTCGTTTAAATTATACCATACCATTGTGGTAAAACTTGTTAGACAAGTTCTGCTGCTCCTGAAAGATTTAGAAAGCCAAGCAAAAATCATTATTGAATAAAAAAAAAACCTTAACTTTGTAATTGATGCCAATAGGAAACCTAAAAAACACAGTAAAGCATTTGCAGGAGCAGCAACAGAAATAGGGAATATCGAATTACAGGCGCACATTACACATTACACAGTGTCGTAGGGGACTTTATTCGGTTTTAAGGGTTAATAACATTATCACCAACTACATATACGAAATATTACACACCCCTGCTCCAAATTAATAGTTACGCTGAAACACTTTTTGTTCGAATTAAATTGATTAAATAATTTATAATTTAGATGGGTCGTAAATCACACTGCACTGATGAAGAAGCCCGGCTAGTTTCGAACCTAAGAAAAGAAGGAAAATCACTTCGTGACATTGGCCGATTGATGGGGAGAGCCCATAATTTTTGTTAGAAATGCGTTAAAGCGAAAACCACAAAACAAGTCTCGGGGAAGGCCCCAAAGAAACTAAAGCAAATCTCGATCGTCACATTGTGACTAAGTATCTGTAAAAAGGACCCATTACCTTTGAAGACTTACTTCAAAGGTAATAGCAGCCGATATTGGAGACGTGGTTAGTTATATGGAGCTAACCTACCAGGACGAATAGCCGAAAAAAGTTCCTTTGATGCGAAAAAACAATTTGAGCATGAGGTTAAATTTTGCAAGACAACACAAAATCTGGATGGAAACGTCTGAGGGTTAGAAAAAGTGGAGAAATTTTTTATGGAGCAATGAAGCGAAAATTAATCTGTCCGGATTACATTAGGCTACATAGCCTGAGTGCTTGAGGAACTGTCCTGCACTCGTAGGTCAGCTTCTCGACCTTCTTCACATCCATCTTCACATCCAATCTGTTCGGAAACGTTTCAGAAAGGAATGCACGCCGCCCAAAAGGCAAAGAATTTCACGGTCGTTTCACGAAAAAAAACAGTGAAGCATGGAGGTGGAAATATTATGATTTGGGCATGCTTTTCTTGATATGGAGTCGGTCCTATACACCAAACTACTAACCATATGACAGCAGCCGAATACAAGGACATTGTGGAAAATCCAATGCTACCCTATGCGGAGGAAAACATGCCTTTACGTTGGGTCTATCAGCAAGATAACGACCAAAGCATACCGCTAAGTTGTTAAAAAAAATGCGTTGAAGACCATAATGTCACTGTTTTAGAGTGGCCAAGTCAATCCCCGAATCTAAATCCAATAGAAAACCTATGGGGAAACTTAAAAAAGAAGTTAGCGAAAAAAGTTTTCTCTAATAAAAAACAATTATGGGATTATGTTCAGAAAATATGGGATGAGACACCCATAGACACCTGTCGGGATTTGATTAATAGTATGCCAAGGAGAGTAGCTAAGGTAATTCAAAATGGTGGCGGATGGATACACAGGATATTAGGTTAAATGATTCAAAATATCCAATAATTTTTTATTAACACTTTTAATTATTCTTCTTTTTTTTTTGTAATACTACAAGTGTTACTATTTTGAGCAGTCGAATAAGCGCTTTAAAATGATTCTTTGATATACTTTATCTAGGAATAAAGTTTATTTTCCTTTATTTATTTATATTCACTGAATTAATGTGCATGTTTTTTTTATTAAAATATTGAATAAAACCATTATTTGTTATGTTAAAGATGAATGTGTGCTGTGTACCTGTTATTTTCAGCAGGGGTGTATGTATCAAATAAGTAGTTAACACATTATAAGTGCCATACTATATATGTAACTAGTACCAAACTAGTATGTATGACACTGGCATCACATCACACATTAAGCTCTCTTCTGCTTAAATAATTTTGTTGTACATATTTTTTTTAAATATTTTTTTCTCTCTACCCAGGAATTATAATGATTATTATTCCTTTTCCATTCTTTCATGCCCACTCTCCTCTTCTTCAATATTAATGGCATTTAAAAAATGTTTAAGCATTTAGTAATGCACACGAATGCCGCAAACACAACTAAGAACAGAGCAAGCTGCACAGATGTTGGCATTGTGTGAAAATTCCCGGATCAGTCAGAGAAGGAAGCATCAGGAAATGAAAATATGTACTTTCATAGAAAGAGAGGAATTTCGGCTTGAATATGCCAGAGAATCGTGCAGACAATGGGTTAAGTCTGTAGTCTAAATATTGTATACGCAATGTTTAATGTCCAACATTTCGAGAGCGTCTTCATTATTATTTGCTTATCATGTTTTCTTTTGGCTAACACGCAATTACAATTGTATCTCGTTATGTGCATATTCTTTCGGGCTTAAAATGAATATTGAATCTTTTTTTAAGTACCTAGGCACATACCATACATTCTGATTCAGTCTTGAATGCATTATTATTTACGTAGACTTGTTTAATTTGAGATTAATTTCAGTTTAACATCTTCATTGTGATTGAATGATGCGTGTTTATTTTCATAATCATGTTGTAATGGGAGTGGGGGGTGGTGTAAATGATTATGCTTGATAGCAGAGGGTAGACTTTTTTGATAGCAGAGGGTAGACTTTTACGATTCTTATTGGGGTGGCAGGTTCCCACATTTAATATTTGTTATTATTTTTATATGTAGATAAATATCAGAAATTGCTCGTTAAACACACATATTTCACAGATAATCAAGTGCTAATAATAATTCCTACAACGAAGCCTAATAGTGTGTAGGAAAATTACCGCTCAGATCGGCAGATTCACGAATGGTTTGCTAATTAATCACGCATTTGTGGGTTTTTTACATTTTTCAAGTTTTTAAGTTGTATGTGTCCAGGAAACATAATCGACCTAAAACAATATTAATTTTAAAAGGTTACACAATTGATAGCTTCGAGAGATGCTCTCGATAGTCTTGTGCAGCGATGGGCACATTCTCAATTCCCGTAACACGCATGTATAGCCAACAAAATGCTGCTTGCGCGACATCCACATATATAAGGTTGGCTAAAAAGAAAGTTCAGAAAAGGGATATAGCAAAGTTTAAAACTGGATATTTTTAGGTGCGACATAATGTGAGTGAAAAAAATCTTACTGATCTGAAATCTTACTAAATCTTGCTTTCGCGTGGCCAAGCGATTAATTCGGAACTGTACTGTACCAGGGGGGCCTGGGGCGTAGGACACAAGGTAAAGTTCGTGACAGTCGCAGGTGAGTCCATGGTCGATCCTTGCGCTTCTACGTTTCAAGTCGACACACAGCCTCCTCGTGGCGTCCCCTGGATAGCGATCTGACAACCGTCAGTGAGTTAACTAATGTGAGCGGCGGCCTTCTCCATGGCCTTGAATGAATGGTTGTGCGTTGGGCTTGGAACCCACCAATGAATCCTCAGAGGCGGCCAAGACCGATCATCGGTTGTAGTGCCAGTTAAGTAAGTAAGTGTACTGTCAACAATTAACAACATTGAATGAAGAGCTCAAGGAAAATCATCCAGAATTAGTCAACAGAAAGGCCGTCGTCTTTCATCACGACAATGCTAGACCACATACTTCTTTGGTGACCAACCAAAAACTGAGGGGGCTTGGCTGGAAAGTTTTAATACATCCACCATACAGCCCAGACCTTACACTTCCGGAATATCATTTGTTTCACTCGTTGCAGAATTATCTTAATGGCGTAAAGCTGAATTCCCAAGAGGACTGAAAAAAGGTCTTGTCCGAGTTTTTCGAACAGAAACCCCAGAGATTTTTTAAGGACGGTATTATGGTTTTGCCCGATAGATAGCGAGAGGTAGCTGTCAATAACAATGGAAAATATTTGTCTCAATAAAGTTATTAAAATTGCTTAAACTTAGCTCACTTTTCTGAACTTTCTTTTAGCCTACCTTATATATACTGTAAGCTCTTCATGCGGCTTTCGATTGCTCGCGTTCGGCTGTTGCTGTTCGGCACTTGTTGAAGCAAGACCTCGCTGCGGATTTTTTTGCAAATACAGAGAAAGAAAGATAACTGCTTCACACACAAGCGCAATATGTAATAAAATGTATATGCCCATGAATTGCTTATGAAAAGCTTTTTACTATGCCGTTCGGATCCGGCAAAAAAAAAACTGTAAGTCCCTTCCATTCATGTAAAAATATAACTCGCACAACATGAATGGATGAGAAAAGCTCGGCATAATCCTTTCATTGGCTGTTGTGCCATTAAAAGAAGAAAGAAAGAAGAAGATGTGTATGGTATGCCCATCACTGGTCTAGTGGATAGCGCACTAGACTCTCATATAAAGTGAATGAAAATTATAAGAGAACGTACAAGTACATCGGTGGTAAAACCTCCAAGTGATAACAAATTGCCACCACGCCGTTCGGAACCGGCGTTAAAGCGGGTAGGTCGAACCTACGTGGTATTATAACGCGGCTTTCTGGTATGACCTACAGCAACTCTAACGTAACCTCAGTCTGACAGAAAGTTATCCTGCATATATGCAAACTTTAATACCAATAATAATACGAAGTCTAATCTCCTTCTCCTTTTCCATTTCACCACTTCTAAAACTATATAAAACTCTATTATGCAATCCAAACCACGATCAGTTCAGGTAGATTCTTGTGTGCTTTGAAAGTGGGCCTCTCTAGGCTCTTTATGCATACCTACCATAAAACTGAGTGAAAACAACTTTTTTTCATCTTGATTGCATTGCTTTTCCACTTGTTCAGTGATCACTGTTATTCCACATACAGTATGGTGCATTAATGAGCCAATGTTGAGAAGAAATGAAACAAATATGAATTTTTAAAAATGTATTAGAATAAAACAATTTGTGATTATTAAAACTATAGTTCATTAAATATATTTTTTACATAAAATGAGAATTCATTAGTATTAATTAATAATAAAAAAGATTAATTAAAACTTAATAGTATTGACTCATTTTTGCAACAGGCAAAAATTAAGTCCGATTTAGTACTTAGTACCCTCCAGCTTTTTTCAATAAGTTTATGCGGTTTGGCATTGACTGGTATAGCTTCATAATATAGTCGGTTGAAATATATTTTCACTCCACCTGTACACGCTCCCAAAGCTCATTAATACCACGTGGGGGCTCAGCATAATTGGCAAGCTGTTGTTTGAGATAAGCCCAACAATTTTTGATGGGATTTAGGTCGGGGCTCTGTGCTGGCCAACTCATTACCCTACATATTTGGTTATTAATCCACTATTTTACAATTTTTGCCGTATGTTTGGGGTCATTGTCATGTTGAAACATGACTTGTTCGGCTGGTCCTTCCATTTCGTGGAATGCTACTGGCACATTGTCCATGAGAATGCGCAAGTAATTTTCTTTGCGCATTATACCTTCTATTCTGGTAAGAGGTCGAACACAATTGGGGGTAATACACCCCCAAACCATTAGAGAACAACCACCACCATATTTGACTGTACTTTGTACATGGGATGGGTTTGAAGGATCTCGTCCTTTCGCCCAATACCATGCTGGTCCATCCGATTGGAATCTAATAATTTTGGTCTCATCCGACCAAAATAAATAACAGTGAATATTGTAGAAATATTTGTTTTTGCTTATTTACCGATTGCCAATCCTCAATACTCCATGACTCATATTTGAACATAAAATCTTTTCTTTCTTTCAGATTTTTAGGTGATAACTTTGGTTTTTTTTCTTAATAAAAGCTTTTAACCCGACATTTTTTAGTGCTCTTTGTACAGTCTATCGACTAACGGGTTTGCTGACCAAATTAGCTGCCTCTTTAGTGCTCTGAATCTTGTCAGCAATGAAAATTCGACCAACATTTCCTGCTTCTGATGAAGTTATTATTTTCCTTGGTCTTCCTTTAATGGGTATGGGAATCAGCGCCCAAATTCATTCGCATTTGCTTTTTTTTATAATTCTGGCTGCAGATCGTTGGCTAATTTTTCTATTTTAGCAATTTCTCGGCTTGATTTGCCTTCAATACCTTTGCAAATAATTAATATTTGTAACGAGGCGGTAATGCGTTTCGCTGTGGCGTAGTGGTAGTGCGTTGGGCTGCTACGCAGAATGGCCGGGGTTCGAATCTCAGCACAGGCAAAATCAAAAAGTAGAAAAAATAATTTTTCTACACGGCATCACCTCTTGGCAGGCAATGGCAAACCTTCAAGAGTAAAAATTGCCATGAAAAGCTTTTTCACTTCGCCGTTCGGATTCGGCATTAAACTGTAGGTTCCTTCCATTCATGTACAAATATAACACGCACAACATGAGTGGATGTGAAAAAGCTCGGCCTAGGCCCTCCATGGGCTGTTGTGCCATTAAAAGTAAGAAAGTAAGTAAAGTAATGCGTTTCTTTGGTATTTTTTTTTTATTACCACTGTATCACGTATCTAAAGAATGACTAATATAATTATTTCAATTACTTTTCAACCGATGTTAAGTGAAAAATGTACAGTAATTGCAAACAATTTTAGTTGGTGCAAAATTGAGCCAATAAACTGGCATATTTGCATTGGCGGAAAAGAGACAAAATGCTTTGAGCAAACAAAATAACATAACGGTTAAATCGTACAAATATCATTAACAATTGCCCCACATTTTATTTTTCTTTTTAATCAAAAAAATCATAATAATAAACGTTTTTTCTGTTTTCAAAAAACATTGGCTCCTTAATGCACCATAGTGCAATTGCTTCATTCGCATTTTCAGCAAATCGAATAACATTTTCCAAATTTCCAGCATAAACCGAGAGTTTTTAGTGCTAGGAAAATGTTTCGGCTATCATGAAGTCTTTTAAACTTTAAGAAATGAAATGAAAACGCGGAAGTTTAATAATTTGGAGTACCTACCAATACATTTTCAACTATCTTTGGCTCTTTTGTCATTTAAGATATCGACAGTTTAACGTTGTTCTGTTCACCATTAAAAGATTATTTTAGACTATATGACACAAGCTCGAATACAAGTGGACCTACAATAACTGTGCTTTAAACCATCAATATAGTAAACTACTTTGTCTTGATTGCAGAGAATTTGAGTTACAAGTTTTTTCTGAATTGACTTCTTTCCTTTGAAATGTCAATATTAATTTCACAATTTCATCAAATATTTCTAGTGGCTCGCCGTAGACGCAAAGAGGGACGCCAACGTCGCCAGCGTACAACTTTCAGCACTGAGCAAACTTTACGACTTGAAGTGGAATTTCATCGCAACGAATACATTTCACGAAGTAGACGGTTTGAATTGGCAGAAAATTTACGCCTCACTGAGACACAAATAAAAATCTGGTTTCAAAATCGCCGTGCCAAGGATAAAAGGATTGAAAAGGCACAAATTGATCAGCAATACAGGTGAGGAGATTGGGTGAATCTTTGAATTTTGATGGATGGGTATTAAATAGACACTTAATTATGATAAAGTTGAATTGTATTTTTCCAAGACGATTATAAATACAATAAAACTTGGCATGGAAACTCATCCAACTCATTCATGTTGTGTCTACCTCAGTTTCCCCCTAAGAGTACATATCAAAACAATATATGTAGAAAATGAACGATAGTAAAAAATGTCAAAATTATAATTAATATTATCAATAAAATTAACACGAAATTAATATTACGACATTTATGCGCACCCTACACACACATACTAACACAAATTAATATCCACTCATTGTTATACTCTCATTAAAATTATGAATTACGCACGAAAGTTCCTAACCAATTTTATTGGTTCTATTGCTTACAGAAATTTTGTCGTGGCCAATGGTTTTATGACCACAATTATGGGACAAACCAGCAGCTATCCACCGCCAGTGATAGCGAATCTTCATCAAAGTTTTTACCAGCAACAGCACCAGCAACAGCACCAGCAGCAGCAGCAGCACCAGCACCAGCAGCACCAGCAGCAGCAACAACAAACTAGTTTAATTGCAACTACACCACTGCACATGCAAATGCGCACATCAATAACGAGCGCCAGAACACCTCCTAACCCTCAACATCAGATTGTCGCTTCCTCACAGGATATACTGCCGCAGGATAGCGGCAGCAGCAGCAGCAGCAGAGGCAGCACAGCACACCAACGCAACCACCCCCAGCGCCAACCCTCGTCTCATGGTCTCGATCGCACGATGATGAACATAAATAATCATCGCGGTGATGTTAATTACACTGACATTAATAGTTTTTATAAGCATGCGACAAATAGTGTTGGGGCAGCAACTGCTGCTGGCAGTTTAAATTCGCTTATAAATTCATGTTAGTAAAAAACGCTTTATCGATGGGACAAAAACACAGAAATGCATAGAACAAGACAGAAGAAAGGAAAGAAATTCACATATTTTACATATTACGTTTAATTGAGCTTTAAAATTACTACATATGGAAAATATGTACATAAAATAAATATGAATTTAAATATTTTCCTTATGTTAAATGTAATTTGCAACATTTAGCAATTAGTAGTTAACGTGTTAACACCAAAATAAAATTTTTATGTAAATAAATCGAAGATTCTGTATTTGGCATTTTCATTTTTTGTTTTTCTTTTAGAAATCCTTAGAATCCCCATATCCTATTGAAATGGTTCCTTTTCTTCGTGCGCAATTCGCCGTTTCTTTTGCAAATTAAATCCGCAAGTGAACCAGTGATGAATAATGTAGGAAAAAGATTAATTTTCTTGTGGTTTCATTCAAATAAGTATTTATGGTACTTGGCAATAGCAATTTCGCTTGAGCTTTTTGGCTCAATGAATTTTCATTGTTATTCTTAATGAACAATTCATATTCATGGATATTTTAGAAGACGCTAGAGAGATACAGAATGAATGAACAGTTTTGAAAGCAATTTGTGAAGTTCATACTATGAAATTTCTACAAATAAGTACGAGTATATTATTTAAATGCGGTTAAATGAATCCGAAAACACAATATGTTGCCAAATACGATTACAGTCACACTGCAAATTTCTGCAAAAAAACAAAAAACCTACTCATTTTTGCGTAATTTTGAACAAAAAGTTAATTTTCATTTGAGAATAAGAAAAACTTACTTACTTACTTAGCTGGCACTACAACCGATGATCGGTCTTGGCCCCCTCTAGTCACCTCTGCTATGCGCGCGCTGGCGCCAGTTGATAAGGCCAAGTGCAGTCAGGTTGCCCTGCACCTGGTCTTTCCAACGGAGATTAGGACGTCCCCTTCTGCGTGTTCCTCCACCGTGGTTCGAATAAGACACCCTTCTAGCCGGAGCGCTTTCTTCCATTCGCTCAACATGACCCAGCCAGCGAAGCCGCTCATCGTTCCATCTTATTCGATACACGTCGTCCACGCATACTGGACCGTAGATCTTACGGAGTATCTTCCTCTCGAACGCTCCTAACATACTCTCATCATTGATGGTCAATGTCCACGTCTCTGCGCCACACATTAGGACGGGGAGGATGAGGGGCTTATAGAGCGTTATTTTCGTCGGTCGAGAGAGGGCTCTACTTCTCAATTGCCTTCTGAGCCCGTAATAACACCTGTTGGCAAGAGTTAGTTAGTTAGAAAAAGAAAAAGCTTTTCACAAAGTTCATTAAAGAAACTTTCAATCAATCCTGGGCCGATGTGGTTTTGGTAGATTACATTCCTGAATGATAAAACTGTGCGATACGCTTTCTTCACAAGGAGAGCGATACAATTATGAAGACTCCCCATGAAGACTGTCAGGGCACCAAAGGGCAGGTAAAACTCCATATTACACAGGGGAACACTGCTATGGAATTTTTTAAACAATTTAGTTTATTGGTCTGCTGAATAATAATACGAAAATAATAATATTTTTGTTGAATTGACTCTACTTTCCATTTATACTGGAAATTAAATTTTAAAAAAGAGGAGAATATTTTTGAGGTTTACTTCTTTAGAATCGTTTTTATATTTATGAGGTGGTAAAAGATGATCATCGAAACAAAAATTGTTACGGAAATGAAGGGCAAATATGAGGATCCATATGTATGTATGGTATTTACATAAATGACGACAGCTCGTATGCATCCACTAAGCGCCCCCTATCAATCGATAGAGTTATTGGTCTGCTGATAGGGCGCGCTGATTTGCGTATCATTCATACTCGATTGATAGAGGGCACTGATTCACTTATCATTCATACACGATTGATAGAGGGTGCTGCCCATCAGTTTCTAGTAAAATTTGACAATTCAAACAAAAATTTGACATTTCAAACAATAAACGTTAGAAATTCCTAAAGCTGAAAGAATGAGCGTGGCACAAAAAAATGGTAATTGTATTCCGATAAAAATTTCCAGCAAAACCTGCTGCTGAGAGGCAGCGAAAATGTAGACTTCGTAGAAAAATGGAGGACCAACAAAATTCAGATTCAGCACCGAGAGATCGCGAGAGTGTAGACATCGCAAGCAACTTGAGGCACAATAAAATTCGAATTTAATTGAAATAAAAGAGACTAATTCAGAGAGGCAGCATGAATAGGAAATGAGTTCATTAGAGCCAATCAACACTCATCTCATCAAGTCCTAGTCCTGAAGAAGGTCCTCAGATTATACAGCACCAGGCAGTAAAATAATAATAAAAAATAACTTTTTTCCGATAACTTCGTTTTAGAAAATCATTTATATTCCTCCATTGCTTTTCTTGACAAAATTTCTCATATACTATATGTCGGGGTCGGGGTTATTAAAACAAGACTTGCGTGAAGAACTCATACTTTTTGTAACAATACAGGCTCGTTGTTAATGCTGCGATTTTGTGTTGTATTTTTATTAGTGATCTACAATGGTCGCGATTCGCAGTTCCCAATTATAGATTAGTGTCCATGATTTCAACCAGCGATGTTCAAGTTTTTTAAATAAATATAAAATAAAGTATTGTATAAATTGGCAGGAGTCAGGGGGGCAGGGTTACATAATTATACCCTACAGAGTATAGAGTATTTGTGGTTTTGATCGAGTAACGATTGTTTGCAACGCCCAGAATTATATATGACCAGTCGATTTAGCTACTTTACATACAAGTGATATATCAAAGGAAATAGTGAAACAAATGGAACCAAATTTGGTACATACAATGAAACTAACTTCAAAAATAACTAATGAGAAAATTATCACCAGTTGGCAATAGCCACGCCTTTTTCCCATATAAAATTTTATAAACAGTAGTGAGTCAGGCTGATAAAAAATTATATTTGACGCAAAAACCATAAAAACTTAATCCACCGTTGAATGCAAAAAAGTGATTTATTTCAGAGAGTAGGGTAAATAAAGTTCGGCAGCTCCGAAGTTTGCTTTCGGGCTTTTGTAGGCCGTTGGAAATGGGCGTACTTATTTAATTTAATTTTAGTGTACTTGTAAACGGTATTTTTTTTAGAAGTGTGGTTTTCAATCTGGCAATACATTTTTCGGAGTTGGTCTTTTTGACAGCTGTCACTTGATTTATGGTCAGTTTGGTTTGCCATTTCATAATGAATAGACTTACTCCTGAACAACGTGTGCAAATCGTGCAAATTTATTACCAAAATAATGGTTCGGTTGTCGCGATTTTCACAAGAAAATTTTGTTCAGCGATGAAGCTCACTCATCCTCAAAAAGTCACTGTTTGGTGTGCTCTATGCGCAGAGAGAATCATTGGTCCATATTTCTTCAAAGATGAAGCCGGTCATAATGTTACAGTCCATGGGGAACGCTATAGAGCCATTATTAATGACGTTTTCGTGCCTGAATTGGAGGATGTTGATGTGGACGACCTTTGGTTCCAACAAGACAGCGCTACATGCCATACAGCCAACGAAACAATCCATTTATTGAAGGAAACTTTTAGTGAGTGCATTATCTCGCGCCTTGGGCCTGTAGCCTGGCCTCCAAGATCGTGCGATTTAACACCACTAGACTATTTTTTGTGGGGTTATGTGAAGTCGCTTGTCTACGCAGATAAGCCCGAGACGGTTGACGTCTTGGAATTGGAAAATAATATTCGACGCGTTATTACTCACATACGGCCGCAATTGCTGCAAAAAGTGGTCGAAAATTTGGCCTCTCGGCTGGAATTTATTCGGTATATCCGCGGCGGCCACTTACCCGAAATCGTTTTTAAAACATAATGGCAAATCCTTATCTGTATAATAAAGCTAAATTCTTGACCATAACATTAAATTATATGCATTTTATTTCTTCTTGAAAACCACACTTCTAAAAAAACACCCTTTACATGTGTTGCCCAAATATTGGATCTGCTTAACGATTAATAAAAAGTTCCCTCTTGTTTTTCTGTAAATAAAAACATCATCCTAAAAGTATGATACGATTTTGTTGAAAAATTCTTTAAAAAGTTTAAGTATTTTTCTTTTCATGAACATACTCACACTTCTCGTTTTATTAAACATTCTGAAGAACTTTTCACAATATTTATAAATATTCTTTAAATTTATATACTTTTTGCGCTACTACAATCATTAGTGCTAGTAAAATTATTATACAACTCACATATAATTATTTCGAAGACTCCTTCTTCTCTTTTCTGGTGCATAGCAGTATTTTGTACATATAATATATAACTTAATATATTCATAGTCACTGAAAAAGTAAATACATAAATAAAAATAGTACTCACTTTTATATTTTTTTGTTATCACAACCGACGCGTAATTTTGTTTTTTATCTTAATTTTTACAATCTTTCACTCTTCTCACAACTACAAAGTAATGATTGTTGTTGTTATTGTGCTGCTGTTTTCATAGTGAAATCAGCTGTTTGGAGTGCTGTCAAAAATGTACCACACAGTAATTTACAGTGCTTCTAAAACTATTTGTCGAATGGCAATTAATTTGCATGAATGAAAAGTTTATAAACAAAAGAAAATAAAAAAGTATATTGCTTTCTGTAAGACTATCATAAATCCATAATATAAGAATTTGAGTTAGGTATAGAGAAATAGCGGATATTTAGTGATTTAACTCGTGAAAAAAATCATAACTATTTTATGAATTCTCCACGTGAGAAGGGTATTTGTCGTTATCAATTCTATGGAATGATAGGTAAATTGAAAAGTTTAAATGCTTTTTTCCACAAAATTTATGTTTTTCGGATATGAAATTCTTGTAGCAAACGATCGATATGTCTTTTCTAAAGTTTGTTTCAAAAAAATTAAATCTTTTTATGCTAAAACATTTTTATTTTTCATTTTTGGTTTAATATATATTTTTGCACAAAATAAGTAATTAATAATAAAATAGTTAATTTGCAACGGACTTAAACAAGGCAGGTCATTGAACCAATGCACATTACGGTTAGGTAGTTATACACAGTCTTTAAGGTTTCAGCCACTCCACTCCCAGCTTTTAACATTTATATCTAAATTTAAATATATCTTGAAATTTTCTTCAATATTTATTTTTAAAATACAAACATTTAAAAGCGCCTTAAATAGTAAACTTTTTAATTTCGTAGAATGCTATTACACCCATCATTTTCATTCTGCATTTCGGTTCTTGAATTCGAGTTAGTGGGTGAGAGGTGGAGAGAAGCTTTTCGGGGGCAGACAAAAATGCACTGTTACCGATTTTACTAAATCTTTTTTTGCATTTCTCTTCGCTCCATTTCATATTTATGTTTCTTTGCTTTATTCTAATTCTGATTTTACAAAACATTGAACCTTAAGGTGAAAAAAACTTATTAATTAATTAAATATTAAATTAAAAAAATAATTCAATGTCACAAAACAAGAAACGATTACTTTAAATTCGAACGAACACGAGAATAAAGAAGATAAGCCGATTATAAGTAAAATTACTGCAGAGAGAAATGCTTGATTCAACGTGTATTAGCAAAAGAGAATTCCGATAGTTGCAGCATTATAAAATGCAATGTGTAATAGCATTCGTAGCAACACTGATTGAACGTGGCCACACGTGACGTAAGCAATTGTGCATGTAGCAAACAAACATACTCGTAGTTCAAAAATGACAAATAAATGAAAACGAAACTCAAGAGCAATGTAAATTTTTATGTCAAAATAAAGCAAAATAAAAGTAAATGCTTTCAATTAAATGCTCAATTTTTTTTTTAACCATATATTTTATGACCAAAAATTGTCTGTCGCACGGCCCATTGATTTGAAATTAGAAATTTAAATTTAATTTCCATACAATTTATAAGCAATGTTCTTCTTGCTTTTTGAGTGAAAAAAAACACCGTGATAAATTTATATGCTACAATATTACACTCGTACGAATATCAACATACATAATTTCATAAAAGATGAAGCATTGTGACAAAGGTGGTAGGCGCTTGTGGCAAGACAAGCGGCGACGATTTGAAAAATAATAAAAATTCCTATACTCCTTTTTATTTGGAAATTACAAAATTTCGCAGTCACACAAATATTTAAAAATGTTTACCACCTGCTTTATTTCTAAATTAAATCACGAACTCATATTGGGACACCCTGTATATGCTTTTAACGCCTCATATTTGCTATCGTGTGATCTTTCTTTACTTACTTTACTTTTAATGGCACAACAGCCCATGGAAGGGCTGTAGGCCGAGCTTTTTCGCATCCACTCATGTTGTGCGTGTTATATTTGTACATGAATGGAAGGGACCTACGAATCCGAACGGCGAATTGAAAAGATTTTCATAGCAATTTTTAGTCTTGTAGGTTTGCCATCGCCTGCCAAGAGGTGGTGCCGTGTACAAAAATTATTTTTCTAATTTTTTTTCGTGTGATCAGATTCATTTAATGCATGACCACAAATTTTCCGTAATTTGGCAGCACTATCATATTTTGTGGCCATATTGGTTTTGAGCTCCATTGTCATTCGTAAAAGTATTGAAAGATATTTAAAGATTTGTTAACATAATTCCTTGATAGGTAGTGTTAAAATGGTGACAAAAATTGGTTTACATACAAACAAGATAATCGTTAAATCAGAGGTAAATTTCAAATAATGCATGGTTGATGACGTAAGCAAGTATCCTCCATTGCCAGGCTGTCCATCTGCAAGTGTTATAAAAATTTGTATTAGTCTGCATTAGATATTTCGTGCCAAAGAAAATTCAGGGAATAACTACAATTTCAAGAATGAGGCTAAAAATGTTTGTTATGAAAAGCAGTGTGTTATTACAGCAGATTATGCGCCTTGGGCCAATTGAAGTGAAATAGGATAATGTAGAATATACATTTCTATTGAAGTGGATTTATCATAAAAATTGGCAACACTAGGATATACATATATATATATTTGCCGACAGCCATTTTAGTTTTATTTAGGGATGGCCGATATATGCAAAAATATCGATATTTAAGTATGAAAACACCATACATCCCAACAGGGAGGGATGGTGGTGTTTTGAACATTCAAAACGTTTCTAATTTCACAATTGAAAACAGCCAATAAAACACTGCTTCGTAATCAGCATTTAACAATTTAATTTTTACGCTATTTTATCTCGAATGTACTTATGGATATCATTTATTTGTTTTTTAATTAGGTTTAAAAAAATGTTATCCTTATCAGGATTTTTATATTACAGTTGAAAATATTCATTTCGATTGTATCAAACATCGTATATCGGCCATCGCTAGTTTAATTTTATTTAATTTAATTGATATTGAGGAAATTTTACTTATTGAGAAATTCAATGTTAAAATTATTAAATTTAAAAGACATAAAAAAAGAAAATAATATGGAAACTCAGGACAATATTGTAAGAATAATAATTTATTAAAAGTGATAGTAGTAACAGTAACAAATAAGATTGAGACTAATGTGAATCATAGACTTTGAGTATTTGGTAGAAATATCAATATTTCAATAAAACTAGCTGTGAAGCAAAACTTACTTTACTTTACTTATAATGGCACAACAGCCCATGGAGGGCCTAGGCCGAGCTTTTCGCATCCACTCATGTTGTGTATGTGTTATATTTGTACATGAATGGAAGGGACCTACAGTTTAATGCCGAATCCGAACGGCGAAGTGAAAAGCTTTTCATGGCAATTTTTACTCTTGTAGGTTTGCCATTGCCTGCCAAGAGGTGGGCACCACCTTTTTTTTCTATCAATATTTCAATAAAACTAGTTGTGAAGCAAAACTACCAAATTAAAATAAAATGGAAAATATAAAAATGTTAAAATATGTCAATAATTATGACTAATTTCTAACGTAAAAAATCAGTATTTTAATTGTTTTTAAGAAATACTCATTTCCCTTCTTTTTATTGCTATAAATACATTTTTACTTTACACTCGCAAAGGTTGTTCTTTCTGATAATGATTCAGATGAACAAGAGACTGAGCAAAATGAGAATTCCGTGACTGAACAGAATAACCAGCCATCGCAACCGCTACATCACGGTGATGATGACGTAAGTAAAGGAAAAGAAAGAATAGCAACAACCAATCAAGTTCAATGAAATTAATTTTTCTGCATTTTCTATGAAAATTTCAAAGGAAATTTGTGAACTGGAACATTTGCGTAAGCTGTTCATTGGCGGCCTTGCATCTTATACCACTGAAGAATCGCTCAGAGATTTCTACGGACAGTGGGGAAAAGTGGTAGATGTTGTGGTTATGCGTGACCCGGTAACAAAGCGATCACGCGGTTTCGGTTTTATAACATTTACTAAATCGTCGATGGTGGATAAGGCACAGGAAAATCGTCCACATGTAATTGATGGAAAGTAAGTTGGTGAAGGAAAAACGAATGAAGAAAAACACTAAACATTTTAATCTCTTACACACAGAAATGTTGAAGCTAAACGAGCTCTACCACGCCCAGAACGTGAAAATCGTGAAACGAACATTTCCGTGAAGAAGCTATTTGTAGGAGGCTTAAAGGACAATCATGACGAAGACTGTCTCGAGGAATACTTTTCACAGTTTGGCAAAGTTATCTCCGTTAAGATTCTAACTGATAAGACAACGAGCAAGCGTCGTGGCTTCGCATTTATAGAATTCGATGATTACGATGCAGTCGATAAAGCGATCTGTGAGCGATGCCATTAAAACTACTCCTGACCTAATTTATAATTAAATTCCCTTCCAATTATTTGCAGTGAAAAAGACTCATCAAATCAAATACGTTGTGGTTGATGTCAAAAAATCAGTATACAATCAAGAGAAACAACAGCGTGGTGAAAGTACCAGCAACATTACGCTTGCAGGCCATAATACGCAACAAAAACCACCACCGAACTATGTTGGACAACATCAGCAGCCGCAATCAAGTGGTTATGGGCCACCAGCAGCTCAGGGGGCTCCCCCACCCTATCGGCAGCCACCGCCATTGCATGCTGCACCCCCTACACCTAATTACAATTACTGGGGCCCACCGCCACCCGCTATGCCACCACAACAATACGGTGGCGTCGGCTACCAACAACCGCCTGCACCACAAATGAACAATTGGAATTATTCGCCAGCACCGACCGGCTGGAATCAAGGCCCCCCGCCACCACCAACACCTGGTCCAGCTCCCAATTGGCATACGTCGGGTCAGTGGGGTGGCCCACCACCACCTGCAGGTCCGCCACAGCAAGCGCCCGTCGCTGCACCAGTGCGGCCGCCGCCCAATGCCAATTGGAATGTACCGCAGGTGCAAGCGCCAGCAGTACCGCCGGTTGGGCCACCACCACAGCAGCAGCAACAGCAACAACAACAACAACAACAAGTACCACCACCTGCACACAACTTTGGCAATGGCTATCAGCAGAACTATGGCGGTGGTCCCGCAAAACAGCACGGCAATATAAATGCAAATCGCATGAATCCATATGGGGCACCACCAAATGCTTATGGTAATCGAATTTGAATTAAAAATGTTTTCTTCTGACTGACTAACTTGTCTCTGCTTGCAGCTAATAACGCGCAACAACCACCTGCTGCTGGTTATGGTCCTTATAATGGTGGTGGTGGCAGTGCTCAACCGAGTATCATGCCACCTGTGAACGCCGGACCGGCGCCAGTGCCTAAACCTATGTCAAACCGTGCACCTCCGCAAGGAAATAACAAATTTAGACGTTGAGAAGTTCATTACTGAGGTAAGTTTGAAAACCAATAAACGTTTTATCATTTCTTTATGGTACGGTTGAGAAAAAAGAACAGTGTAAACTGGGTAGGTAATTATTTTTTTATGATCAGTAAAGAGGAAAATCATTCTATTCTACATTATTAATAAAATACCAGACTTCATTTTCGTCATAGTGTCGTTGTAAGTTCTTTATATATAATACATATGTACTTATACTCGTATATACACTGTAAGCATTCATCCACATTTTCTCATATTTAAATATTCAAATTTATTTTTTACTCTATATTATTCATTTCAGTTTCTCTTAATAATATTTTATCTTCTATGTTCTTCTGTATATTATAAAAATAAATAATTTAAATTCTTTTTAATTTAGGTATATGCAACATGCTCAAGTAAAACTATAACTAAAGAAAATTGATACCTAGTGTACTGGTATTATCTATCACACTCTCTTATGCATTACTAATTAAGAACATGAACAGGACAAGTTCGTTACATCTTTCTATATACTTTTAAATATATGAATAATAGAGATTTTAAACCATTACATACATATATGCTAGATATATACACATTAGTATACATATACTAATACTACTATGTATTCATGTATTGATTTTAAGAAAAAGCTATGAAAACGATTTATTATTCTCTCTTTTTTTACCACTTGCAATATAATTATATGTATTTATGTATTTTAAATAAACATGCAGCCTTCAAAATGTTATAAGTTTATTAATTTCTTTAATTTGTGAAATTACAAAACAAGAAAAATATAAATATGATTCATATTATGTATTCAGTTTGCCCAAAAAAAAAAAAAAAGGAGAATAAAATAAAAGAAGAAAGCAGAAAGCACAATTTTAATACATTAGGACAAGTCTGACTTAAAAATTATTATACTGTTCATTTATTATAAAAAAAGAAGAAAATCTAGTATTAGAATATATTATTATTATCTTTTTATTTCAACATTTGTACCAATTATTTCAAGTCTTTTTCTTTTCAATTGCGAGTGTTTTAAAGTGAAATTATACCTACTTATTTATATTAAAATATCAAGAAGTAACGTTCGTCAACTTACCTTTTACATTTTATGTATAGATTCAATTGCAACATTAAACGCCAAGCTAAGAATTTTTTTATTACAATACTATTATTATTTCAACAATAATAATAATATTGCAGTAGATCTATTTTAGCATTGGCAAGAAATTTCTATATATGTATGTCTAATATTTTAGTTTATACATGGAATATCTAAAAAAAAAAAAAAAATATTTATTATGGCTATAAAGTAATCAATTGAAAACGTATTGTAAATCAAGTTTAAGTTATGCACTAACGACTTGTGTACATGTATTTCATAAATGGGAAACAGACAAAGTAATTAATTATGCCTTATCATTGAATAATGTTATGAAAGTATTAGTGAATTTCGTTTAATTTGTCATAGAAAGTGGTAATGCTAATGATGCTTTCATTTAAAAAGGAAATAGAATTAAGGAAAGCGATTTTTTTATGGTAGATTATCGAACAATAATTTGTATAGACCTCATTTACTGAGCCTAGGAAGTGTATCTTATATATATTCAATGTTCTCTTTACAATAGACCTTTTTAGGCCGCAATGATTAGGTGTCTTGTGCCCAAACCCCTGTTTCAAACTAATCTAGTAGGCCTCATTTCTAGATCTTCATATTTTTTTGTCTTTATTGATTCTCCCCTGTAATGCAAGTAGGTGGAACTCTCTTAAGTTTAGAACTAACTTGGTAAGAAATTGTATTGACTTTTATAAAGTCCAAAATTAAAAAAAAATATAACAGTGATTTGAAAATGATTCAATTCTTGTCAGGGTGTGTAGGGTATATAAAGTTCGGCCGCGACCGATGTTAGCTTTCCGACTCGTTGGGTATGGACCAAAAACACATAAAAATGTAATAAATTTTGATTGAATAAAGTATTTTCAATTACCAATACAACAAAAATCACCTATGTTTTGAAAAATTGGTGTTGTGAAAGTCTATTCGCATTGTATGCATGCTAAGAATAATCTTTCTTTATCATTTCAAGTTGGAGAACGAAAAGATGTCTCTCTAAAAGTTCTGAAATTAATAAAATCTATCATTAAAATGATAGTGAAATTATACAAGATTTAACTTAAAATTGTGCAATGACGGTTGGCTACGTCATGAAGGTAGAATTATATCCTCAGCCACTTCCCCCCCATTTCCACCAGAACGTTTTGGGGCTCAGAAGAGTTGAAACTGTTACGTTGATTATGACAGAAGTAAAATTAGTATTCAAACGTTAAATAGTAACGACGACTTTGGAGACGGTTTCCAATAATAATCAAATTGAGCTATCATTAGCATTAGCATTTCTATGAGGAAACCAAATTTACAAATTATTATCATTATATTTTTCAATGATACTAAAATAATTACACACAGATAATTAATCTTCTTATAAAAATGCTGGGTTAAAATCCAGTTTAAGTATGTAGTATGTATTTCTAGGTTTTTTCTCACAGGTCTCACTGAGCCTTAAATGTACGTATGTACATACCATATTACGTATTTATACGTATTACTACGTATTTTGCCGAATTTTTTTAAACGCACGGAGTATTCATTTTACATACTTATGGCCATACTATGAAAGAAAACTTCAAAACTTAATTAGGTTTATAAGTAAGCATTAAAACATCTTAAGCCTTATTGAAAAACTGTAAATTTACGTTTAAATTAATCACAGAAACTAGAAACAAAGCTAAAAACAAAACATTAAAAAAAAATTTATTATGAATTTTGAATCAAGATTATCAAGTATATACTTATCGTTATGCAATAACTATGACAAATAAAACGCTTAAATGTGTATAGGTAACTTGAAAAATATACACATTTGAACATTTTATTGAATCGAGAGCGGTAGATCATTTCAAAACTTAGTTGATATTTTTACACATGCTCGGAGAGTGAGAGAGTATTGCACAATATGCTGTTGAGCTCTCATTTATGTATGCACATACAGGTAGTCTCTGAGATCTATTGAGAGGAATTTTTTTTTAACTCAATAAAAATCAGCAAACTACAATTGAATAATTTGAAGAGTAACTTTTAGTTTCTATGCATAATTACAAATATCAACTATAAATCTATATTATTATTATTTTAGCTTTTATAATAAGCAGCCAATTATCACAATCTTTATGTTAATAAAAAATAAAATATAATAAAAATAAATAAATAAATATGCATTTAATGGCAAATATTATATTTACTCAAACAGCAAACAGCAGGTAAACCGTAATTTAAATTAATTAAGTGAAAGTATTTTATAAAGATGTCTAGTTCTTATTAAATGACGTGCTCTTAATAAATAGGTTTCATTTTCATAAGTATTTCCAATCTGTTACCACATATTCCACTGAATACTTTTGATTCTGACCAGTAATTTTCAGTTGAAACTATTTTACATTATTGAAATGATATTACAGATATCGTTGTTCATCAATAAGTTATTTGTTAATTTGAAATAAATGAAAATGTTTACCTGACTCGAGCTAAAAAGGTGGTGGATGAAGTCAGTGTTGTTACTATTGTTGTATGTATTAAGCAGCACTGTTCTGGTATGCTAACAAAACAAACAATCAAACATTCTTATAATTATCATTACTCTTAGATATTATTAACACAAATAATATTTACAAATTCTCTAATATTTTAATTACTTCTTTTTTTAACGGCAACATTTTACAAAATATGCACGAGAGTTTACGCAACCATTCATCAACGCTTCGTTTTCTACCAAAGGTACCAAACTTCTTGCCCTCTTCCTGGTAAAAAAAAAAACAAAAAAAATACAATTGCAGAGCCCCTCCCTGCTCAGCCATTGAGTGCGCGAATTTATGTGTGTGTGTGTGTGGTGGTGAGTCTTAAGGTAAATACTGCCTTTTTTTCCTATTAAATATGTCAAAATTAATATGTAATTAACAAATAATGATTTTAATAAATAAAAACAAAATTTACAATACATTTTCAATTCTTTTTCGTTGATTTCATCCTTTTCGGGAGAAGAAATTATGTAGTGTGATTTTTGTTGTTGTTGTTGTTGTCCACATGATCTGCTCTTGATTGTACAAAAGTTTCTCATTACAAAAACAAACTAAATATACGAGTACATATCGTGAGCGTGTATATCACAGACTTAGTTTGCTAAAGCCCTAACATTCAATATTTCAAAAATCGAGTTTTTGATGGATTATGATTAAGGGTATCCATCTGCATCTCTGTCAAAAATTTTGGATTCGTACACCAAAAACTTACTAATTTCACTTTAAAATTTTTTTAAACAATCCGGAATATATTAAAGTTTCAAACTATTTTTTCCCCCCGTTGGAAAAACGTGTGTTAGGGCTTTAGCGAATTAAGCTAGCGGTATGCGTGAGTATGTATGCGAGTAATTATTGTTCATCAAATTTCCTCCAGTTTCTTTTGTTTTTCTACTCGACGAGTATCAGTCTATGAAAATGAATTCGTCCGTTGTTTGGTTTTATGATTGTATTTGCTTGCTTTCGGCCACTTACATTTTAGTTTGAGGTTCAGTCAGTCTTCTGGCGTTGCTCGCGCTGTTTAGTTCGAATTAAAAACAGAGAAAAAGGAATAAAAAAAACAGTAATTTTTTTTTTTTGGAACATTATCGTTTCTTGTTTCTGTTTTTCTACTTTGTTTTCTCTGTGTGTATAAAATTTTATTTTTAGTTGGCATCAAGTGTGTAAGTATAACATCATGATTTGATCTCTTATAAACTTCATACATACGAGTTGAGTATACTATACTTGTAGTTGTTGTTTTATTGGTGTGCATGCATCTGGAACATGCAACATCCTGTGGATTCTTTTATACAGAATGCTTTAGTGCGGTCATCGTGAAGCATTTAGAATATGCAATTTTAAAATGATCTTTTATTGCATTATGATTCATTATTCCAATTACTTTAATTGTGTTAAGAAAAACGATACGCAGTTGATTTCAAAATATTTTCGAATTCGTATTGTACCCAGTTAACAAAATTTGTACAAGCTCATCTTAAATTTCCTTTTCAAGTTCAACATTCGAAGTATTAATCGATTCGTATTGCAATTGGACGAGTTAATTGAAGCAATTTAAAAAGTTCATTAAACATACATAATCAATATTTCTAGTTGTCTAATAGAGTGCATTTTTATAATAGAAAAGAATTGTAAATTGTATTTAAGTAGTTTCCAATCATTTTTAACAATGACAGTCAGTGCCCTTTTTGTGCTTGAGACTTCCAAAATAATGGTGATTATACTACTAAATATTTCCCTCTATGCATCAGTCTGCAATCACTTGAGTTAAGCTTAACTGGAGTGAAAAAGGTTATTGCTAGGCTAATCACTACTTTGGTTCTTTAGTGATAGCCATTGGTGTTAATCGGGCGTACTCTTCCAAGAAACGTAGAACGTCCTCTTCGTCGTGTCCCTCCACCGTGGTTCGAATAAAATAATCTTCCAGCCGAAGCGTCGTCTTCCATTAGACCCAAACACCCTTCTACCCGAAGCGTCGTCTTCCATTAGATCAAAATGACCCAGCCAGCGGATTTTTATGCGCTTGACTATGTTCAGTGTCGGCTTACAGCTCATGTTTCCATCATATTCAATACACACCGTCCACGCATATTGGACTTTATTATAATATTATTATTATTAGATCTTACCAAAAGTTACGTTTAGCGAAAACTGTTTTGCTGCCCCAATTTTCCCCATAGAAACGAAATTAAAAAGAATGTTAAGTATTAGTGCCGATTTAAGTAGAAATTTATTCGGAACAAAAATGTGCCAGAAACTCGAAACTATCATTTATGTCGACATTATTTCGTTAGTTCAACTATTAAAGTATAAAACGTTTAAAATGTGATAATAATTGTAGAAGGAATTCAAATTTTATTGTGAGCAAAATCCACCCATATCCAAAAACAATTGAGAAAATTCATGCAATGCAAGTAAGTCTCTCTTTGTGCAAGGTTGCATTTACAAAATCCTTTGAAAATAAGTATGCACGGATATTAAATATTCCTCTTCTGCCCACATTTCTCAAAAAGCAGAGTTGGGTGCGCCAAATAAATTTCTCTAATTGGCTACCTCAAATTTATATTTTTTCGTTTTCAAGCCTATATTTAAATATTTTGCCATATGGAAGATGCTTCTAATGTTTGTACCGCCGCGTTTAATTTGCACAAGGTCATATAAAGAAGCTCTGATTCTAATCAATGAAATGTGTCTCCAACATGTGCGAGCGATTGTTGTCCATTCATTTCAATTAAAAGTGCGAACAATTGAAAACTACGAAATAAGACAAAAGTTCTATGAATTCTTGTACAAAGAATATACAAAATAAAAATAAAACTACTAACAAAAAAAATTTAAATTGCAAAGAAGAAACGCAATCACAGCCTCTTCACTTACTTTACTTACTTTTAGTGGCACAACAGCCCATGGAGGGCCTAGGCCGAGCTTTTTCGCATCCACTCATGTTGTGCGTTTTATATTTGTACATGAATGGAAGGGACCTACAGTTTAATGCCGAATCCGAACGGCGAAGTGGCAATTTTTACTCTTGTAGGTTTGCCATTGCCTGCCAAGAGGTGGTGCCGTGTAGAAAAATTATTTTTTTCTTTCTACTTTTTGATTTTGCCTGTGCCGAGATTCGAACCCCGGACATTCTGCGTAGCAGCCCAACACACTACCACTACGCCACAGCGACCACATCCTCTTCACTTTACTGACTGTTAATAACAATTCGCTCGTTTGCTGCAAAACTGCCAGAACTCAAAACGCAAATTTTCAATTTATTTCTCATTCCCATACAATTGATAACTCTTATCACGTGAAGAGTTCATAAGATATAATTATGATTTTTTTTAAGTGATGCGCTGGTTACTTTTATCATAAATTGTAAGCGCAGGCTTTTTAGGGTTAATTGCAACTGACGTTATCTGATAACTGCACAATGCGGTTATTTAAAAATGTTTGAAGAACTTAAATTGTTTTTAATATTTTCCAAACTAAAAATTTTGTAGTTTTTATTTTCTATCGCAACGCTTATACATACATTAGCCTTAGGAATAGGTTAAATCCGAAACATGTGATTTTTACACAAAAACATTTGCTAATTTGTTAATTTTGAATATTAACCATTCCTGGTTTTCCATGAACTGATGTAAACTTTAAAAATTTAAAAATTGCCTTATTATCACTTTTCGTTTTCTCTCCTTAATTACGCGATTATTGAAAATGATAATCGTAAAATTAGTATCGGTAATAACAGTTATTTTTGTATTCTGCTTCTTTTAAAGACACAGCAGCCCATGGAGGGCCTAGGCCGAGCTTTTCGCATCCACTAATATTGTGCGTGTAAGGGACCTACAGTTTTATGCTGAATCCGAACGGTTAAGTGAAAAGCATTTCTTAGGTAATTTTAACTCTTGTAAGTTTGCCATTGCCTGCCACGAGGTGGTGCCGTATAGGACACTGCGTAGCCAGTACTATACCAGCTACGCCAGGACGACCATTAGTATTTTTTTTTTTATTTATTATATTTTTTCAGCAAACGAGCGAATTGTATATAAAATTTATAAGCATTATTCTGATACAGTTGAGAGCTTTCAAAAAAAAAATACTCTGAATAAAGTCGTAAACGATGGTATTCCCTATGTAAAGTGTTTTTTTTTTAGAAGTGTGGTTTTCAAGCTGGCAATAAATACATTTTTCGGAGTTGGTCTTTTTGACTACTTCTTCAAAGACGATGAAGGCCGCAACGTTATAGTCAATGAAGAAAGGTACCGTTCGATTATAACACTTTTTTTGGCCGAAAGTGCTAGAATTGGACTCGGCGACATGTTGTTCCAACAGGACGGTGCCACATGCCACACTACACGCGAAACCATGCATCAATTGAGAGGCGAATTTGGTGAGCAATTAATCTCACATTTTGTTGCAGTCAATTGGCCACCAGGATCGTGTGATTTGACCCCGTTAGACTATTTTTTGAGGAGCTATGTTAAGTCTTTTGTCCATAGGGACAAGCCAAACAGCCAAACACGATTGCTGCTTTGGAAGCCAACATTGAACGTGTCATTGCGTCATTGGTGAGATTCCGGCCGAAATATCTGAAAAATGTGCCAAAATTTGACCTTCAGAATGGTCCACTTGAAGCGTAGCCGCGGGCAACACATGAAATTATCTTTAATCGATTTATCGATCTAAATAAAAATTTCATTCACTTTTGTAAAATTTCTGTGTTTTTTTTTCATTTTCACAATTCAAACTCTTAAAAAAATCACCCTTTATCAAAACATAAATTTTAACTACTACCACTTATAGTCTCCCGTTTGTCTGAGTTGAAAGAGTAAAGGAAACACTTGAATACAGAATACAGAACATTTCATTTTCAGTTCTACATATAGCGTAAAACTTTGCCTTTCCACCAGTTGTAAATTCTTGCAGAGATTTGAATTTGAACAATCGGGTAGCTACTGCACTCAATTGTACGAGTATGTCCACACTTATCTTCTATATTTAGTCTATGAGTGCGAGCACTTGAATTAAATGAAATTGCATCCATCCACTGCAGTGGAATGAGAAAATGCAATAAGTATCTGAACAGCATTTTACAGAATTTGTATATACGAGTATGTTGATACTCTCGCATATGGAATTGAAAAAAGAAAAAGAAAAAATTAGATACACACGCTTATAAATATTTATGTATGAATATCGAAGTAATTGTAGTAAATATTTACTAAGCGCTATGAATTTTTATGAAATCCGAAAAAGTATTTTAAAAGAGAAACAAAAAATCGGTTAAGTATTCGTAATGAAAAGAGAGAGACATAAAGAGAGACTATAAACCGCAAAATGCGCTCCGAAACTGTAAATTCTCTTGAAACAAGCGATACTGATATTCATACATAAATACATACCTACATACATACATATATGCATTTTTATGATCAGCATCACAATACTTACTGAATTGATCTGACAAATTTCTACTAAGTATTCGTCTTTCGTAGCACTTGGTTTATCAGCACGTATCGCCAAACTTTGTGATTCGCATCACATTTCAGAACGAAACGATCCACTCCTCACTCCTTCTCACTCACCCTCGTTCATCAGTTAAAAAAATTGCATCACTAAACGGAAGATTGTGTAATTAAAATGATTAATGTAGCTCAAATTCAACAGCATCATCAGCCTCAGCCTTCATCATATGAAACATTGCATAATTCTTTGATGTCGAAACTTTTTTTTTGAATACAAAAAAAAAAACATTTGAAATTTCTAAGTCGCTTCAAACACACAAACAATGAGAAATAAGAATTGACTACAGCGAGCTACAAAAAAGAAAAACAGGGAAGGGACTTAGATTTCTAGACTTAAGAAATCTCATAAAATATTTATTCTGCATTAAAAAATAAAACTTTATGCCAAAACTCGGTCACAAACAAATACGAAATATAAACAAACACGAGTTATATGGTACAAAAACGGCGCTGAGCAAAACGTTGATATTGCAGCATTTGAAATTGAAACGGAAGCTTGTGATAAGAGCTGAAACAACTCAAAGTAGATAAGAAAATATTTTTTATATTTATTTTTTAGCTTGAGAAGCTAATGACACTGGTTGTTTTTTTTTTAATCTCTTTTTGCTATACATACAAGTCCATTTTAAATTTTCATACATTTATGTTGTACATATGCGCTAAGTTGCTTTGGCATAAATTTCTAAGAAATGCTGAGTATTAAGTGACCCTCCAGGGTCATATTTAATCTAAAATAAAACTAGAAATAAAACCAATATGTAGTTTGGTATTCCATGTACTGTTGTGTGTTGCTTCTAGCATTCGAGGACATACACACCTGGACAAAATAATAGGTGTGATCATATTTTTTTTTCAAAAATGGTTGACTTTCATACATTTTTTATTATCTTTCAAAAAACAAATTGGTTTTCAACATAAACATACTACATAAAAACTAAAAAATAACTTAAATTTTGGTTAATTCATAAAATACACAGATTTTCGATTGGACAGAATAAAAGGTGTGCACAAAAAACTTAGGAGTAAATATTGAAATTTTGCTAGTTATGGTGCCGTATTTTACTGAATTAGTAAGAACGCATTAATACCCAGAATATCCACCATTATTCTTGATGGCTTTTTCGATTCTTCTGGGCATTTACGATATCAACTTCCGACAAGTTTCTACAGGAATGTTGTACCAAATATTTTGAATATTTTCCCATAATTGCGTTTTGTTTTGGCGTTTAAGTTCTGCCCAGAGGTTCTCAATAGGATTTAGATCTGAGGATTGACTTGGCCACTCAAGGACGTCTACATTATGCTCTTGGAACCATGCTTTGACAACTCGCGATGAATGTTTAGGATCATTGTCCTGCTGATATATCCACAAAAGTGGCATATTATCCTCGGCATATGGTAACATTACCGTTTCCAACAAATCTTAATACACGAATCTATCCATAACGCCATTAATTTGATGTATCGGACCAACACCTTGCCAAGAAAAACAGCCCCATACCATTAAGCTGCCACCTCCGTGCTTCACGGTTTTCTTTGTGAACCGTCCGTCGAATTCTTTGCCTTTCGGGCGACGAACATTTCTTTCCGCAAATTTACCAAACAAATTTATTTTTGTTTCATCGCTCCAGAGAATATTGCGCCAATTTTTTTTCTCCCTGTGAACCGCACAACGTTTTATGAACAAATGCAAAATTTTTCCCCTTCTTAAAATTTGCAGTTCTAAGCAGAGAAACTTTGTGAGCAATCCTACCGGGTAGATTTGCGCTTACTAATCGTCTTGGAACGGTTCGTGATGATACAACATTCCCAATTTCGCTTGCAATTGTTCTGGGGCAACTTGAACGGGTCGCGTTTAGCTAATGTAACGCTACGATTGTCGGTCACTAATGAAGTTTTTTTAGGTGCTCCACGCATTAAAATAGCTGGCTTTCTGGCTTGAGAGCATTTTTAACGAAATTCTGAGACCGTCCCATTGATCTGGCAATGAATTTGTAGGTTTTTCCTTCGTCTCGGAGCTGACGAACAAGTCTTCTCTCCTCTGTACTGCTATGAACACCACGACCCATCTAATATTATTAAAAATTATAATTAAACCTTTATTTAGTTCACTTTCATCGAAATCTTACGTTCTGGAACTAAGTAACGCTTTAAACTTGTTCACTTTTAATTTTTACCAAAACACACCTATTTTATTGACAAGATCAATTTGAAGGTTGAACAAATAAACAAGCCACAACTTTTGTTGCGGGGATTCGCCCATTTCTTTCCAAAACAGTGCCACCAAACTTCCAAATTTGCCTTTTGATTGTGGACCATGCCAACTAATTTTTTTTGTTCATTTTAAAAATTTTTGGGTCCAAGTGTGTACATACTCGTAGCATAATTTCGTAAACCATTTTTGTACACCTCATTTTTATTTTATATATGAACGAGTACATTCTATACATATGTACATACCATATATACAATATTTATGTAAATATCAAAAAACGAAGAAACGTCAAAAACCTATTCCTATAAAAGTTGTTCCAGTTTGTTTATAAATTTCTTTGAATTTGACCGCTTTCGATACAGTATATCAATGTATAATTTGTGGTTTTTTTTTCCTAATAAATACAGTGTGTTCCACTGCTGAAAGTCTTGTTAATGATGGGCACATCGCATGCATCGTAGATAATTTCAACAGGGAAAAGTCTTTTTAAGCAGAGATAGTTTAAAAACTCTACAATAATATTTCATATGTTCACAAATAAGTGAACTGCTGTCAAGGCCCTTAGATTTAATAATATAATTTTCCAAATTATCGAATTAATGTACTATACACATACAAATATAAAAGATGGTGTCTCTTTGTAGGAATCAGTTTGGAAATTCAGAATTTCCAGCCTTCGAAGTTTTATACTCGGTTTCCGTGTACATGAAGATTTCCATGATATCCATTCAACTTTTCTTCTGTTTCTGTTTAGTTTCACCTTTGTTAAGCTGTTTCCGAGTCATCATTCACGGGTATCATCCATACTTAACCGTCCCATCGAGCATCCTTTGGGGTATTAAACATCACTTCTAAAACAACCCTTGTAACCTCCTTTTACTTTAAAAACGTTATTTTCCCTCCATTTACCCTCCTTTTCACTTTAAAACTTTCTTTTTCCTCCATTCATCCAATATTTACATATATATGTAGTACATATCTGAATCATATATGTAAACATAATTTGCAATGCAAAACCAATTCTAATTACGCCGTTGCAAACGACTCAGCAAACGGCGCAGTGAAAGTTGAGAACAACCAAAGATGAATCAAAACAGAATGCAAAAACAATATCATCAAAACTGAACTGGATAAATTGGCAACACTGTTTCTCAATGTTTCTGTGCGATTAATTTTGTTGAGCCGGATTTGCCGCGCCAAATCTCATCGAAATCTGAATATATTATGCGCGCGATAACGTACAACGAATCGAAGACACGGAGATGACTTTCATCCGCTATTGCTTACTTTTAAACTTAAGTAACAAACATAAATAACTCATTGTTTTATATGAACATTGTAATTAGTTACACATGTAACAACATATTTCAAATTTAATATCTAGATAAAATTTTTTTTGGCAATATTTTTCTAATTCCTAATTAATAAGCCTCCAAAAAAAAAACTAATTTGGATTAATATGGTGAAAAAGGACTTCTTTTTGACGAAAATTATGTGGGATGGTTCTCCATACTTCATCACTTGTAATTATGTTTTTTTTCTTCTGTATGTTACGATTCACAGAAAGTATTGAATTTCTTGACCATCTTCAACTCAAAAATGTTATGTATTTAAAATATTTATTTACATAAATAAGCTTAAACAACTAAATAGGCAATTTATAAAGAACAATACAAATAAAGGGTGATTTTTATAAGAGTTAAGTTTTTAAAAATGAAGCAAAAACACAGAAATTTTACAAAAGTGAATGAAATTTTTATTTGGATCGATAAATCAATGTTCACTTAAATGTTGTCCGCGGCTACGCTTCACAAGTGGTTCATTCTGAAGGTTCAATTTTGGCACACTTTCACACAATGACGCGTTCAATGTTGGCTTTCGTGTTTGGCTTGTCCCTAAAGACAAGATACTTAACATAGCCCCACAAAAAATAGTCTAACGGGGTCAAATCACACGATCTTGGTAGCCAAATGACTACACCAAAACGTGAGATTAACTGCTCACCAAATTCGCCTCTCAATTGATGCATGGTTTCGCGTGCCGTGTGGCATATGGCATGTGGCACCGTCCTGTTGGAACCACATGTCGGCCGAGTCCAATTCTTGCATTTTCGGAAAAAAGTCTGTTATACTATATACTGTTATAACGGTACCTTTCTCCATTGACCATAACGTTGCGGCCTTCATCGTATTTGAAGAAGTACGGCCAAATGATGCCGCCTGCCCATAAACCGCACCAAATGCATTGGTAGCTGCTGAATGGCTCTGGCTGGTCTTCACTCCAAATACGGCAATTCTGCTTATTAACGAATCCATTAAGCCAAAAATGGTCATCGTCGCTGAAGACAATTTTGCGATAACACACATTTTTCACAGCGCATAAATTTTGATAATAAATTTCAATAATTTGCAAACATTGTTCAGGCGTAAGTCTATTCATGATGAAATGGCAAACCAAACTGAGCACAAATCAAGTGGCAGCTGTCAAAAAGACCTACTCCGAAAAAAGTATTGCCAGATTGAAAACCACACTTCTAGAAAAAACAACCTTTATGTATAGTAATTGACATTCCAGTATGGAATCAATTACTATACATGGTATACATGCTACAAGGTATCTAAAACTTGATCGACGATTATTAAGTACAAAACTATTGTTTTTCTTGAAATTTTTCCAATGATTGTTGGTTGAGTTCGACGCCCCTCCAGAACGCGGTTCATCTCAAACTGTCTCCTTAACTATTTGAAAACTATTTGTATCACTTGGAGGAAATTTTTGATCTTATTAAACATACTGGAGTATGAAATTCAATTAATAGTAAATTCTTTTTAATTCATTTTGATTTTAAACTGTGCCAAGGCTACAACCTGGGCACTCTGCATAGCAGTCCACCACAACACCAATTAACAACGATTCTACCAACTAGTTTAGGACATGGAAAAAGAAACGCCTTAAACAAAAAGAAAAACAGTTTAACGCCACTCACAGTAGCAAGCCAACCCAAAATTTAATTACTCGTATATAAGACAAAATCGGCTACTTGTTGCTGTTACTTGAGTGGTTGTTTTCATCTGAAAAACATAATTAGTGCGAAGCACCGTTTTACTACCACACTCCCCATTTGTTGTTATTTAATTGTCTTTTGGTAAAAGGTGATGTCGTACCACAATTAATGTAAGTCTCTGCATTTGAATCCCAAAGAGTTACGCCCACTTTGTGAGGTTCAAATAAAGGAGCAGTCTTCTTATCTCGATTTCTGAGTTTTCATTAATATTTTGGAGCAATGGCGTGCCAAATGAGAGGAGTCTTGCTGTTGCCAAACCTAGGCAGGCAAATAAATAGTGTAAGAGACTTTCCGTCACTCCCTCCTCCAGACAGCTACGACAGGAAGTATTTAAATGGAGGATTAAGTCTTGCTGCATGCTCTCCCACCTTCCAGTGGCCTGTGAGCACTGCGGTAATGCGTTAGATATTGGGACGAGAAACCTCTATCACTTGTTTTGACTTGTGGTCATTATATTCTGTACACGTTTTGCTAGACGTGGCACAGGTAGTCAGTTGTTTTCACTTCTGCCCGGCTATAGTGAGGTAGTGAAAAGCAAGAGTGGTCTTAACACTGCTAAACGGAATTGCGACATATTCCGCTGCAGCGATGTCAACGGCCGAACCCAACCTAGATAGCTCGTCTGCCCTTTCATTGCCCTCGATGTTCCTATGGCCTGGAACTCATATTAGAGTAATTTCTAGCCCGGGACCAAGTAGAGCGAGATCCTCCCTGTATTGTAGAATTAATTTTGAATTCATAATAGAAAAATCTAAGGCTTTAATAGCAGCTTGACTGTCTGCAAAGATAGCTAGCTATCTTGACCCCATTATTCTAGATGTCATAAAGTGATCTGTAGGCCTCCCTTATGCCAGTAATTCAGGCTGCAATACACTGGCTTTGTTGGCGGAGGCTTTTGGATGAGGGCAGTTGCAGGGACTCTGAGTAGACGCATGCCCCTACACCGCAGCTCATTTCGGACCCGTCAAAACTCCTAAGTACCCTATTTTTCGTCTAATCCGCTCTGCATGGGGAGAATACACAAGTTTAGGGTAGGTGTAATGTAATCAGTGTTGATGTTGCGTATCTTGCTGTAGCCGTATGTTCTTGTGGTCCAGCGTGCTACTTCTTTGAGTCTGACTGCACTACATGAGGCGATTGAGTTAATTGGGGTTTGCCATAAGTGATTCAGATAGTCATGCTTAGCTCGCAAGAAATCTGTATACTCTATAGATTATAGATTATTTCTAGGCTTGCCCTGATAACATATCAGATCATATGTTTCACCACATCCAGAATTTTTTACATAATATTTTCTTATGAACACACATGCAAACAACACTTGCAAGTCTTTTTTTTGTAGAGAGGAAAATATCTAAAACCATATCTAGATAGAAGACGAAATCTTTAACTAAACGGCTTCTTTCTTTCACCAACAAATGCTACATATTTTTAAAGATTTAGCTGCGTTTCAGTGTTAACCTTGTTTCAGTTTAGTGAAACTACGCTTTTTTCTTTGTGTTCTCACTATCACCTTGCTAACTTTCCTTCCCGTTAAGACTCGATTATCGCGCTGAGTTGAGTTGAGTTGTCTCCGACGATTTTTATAGGTTCAAATAAGAAAAATAGAACTTGTTTTAATAGAACGTACTGTAGTTGTTTGTATACAATGATATGAGATCATTTCCAGATGCCCATAAGATAATCTTTTATGTAAACTTTGAAAATGCAAAATATATATGGTACATAAATATTATTTTGTATTTTAAGTAAAGTCAGCAGATGTTGCTCATGTATGTTGTATTTAAGAAGCGCGTCAACTACTTGGTACAACAATGAAACATATTGTTTCCCGTTTTTCTGAAGAAATGCATGCTAATGTGAGCTCGGGGTTTCACATTACATACATACATAGTTTTTAATGAATAAGTAATGTACAACAACAACAACAACTGAGTGGTGTTGCCTATGATAATCATATACATACATACTCGTATGTTCAAGTTATTCACCTCTGGCTTAGAATCCGATGTACGAATATAAAATATTTATAGTCTGGAGTCTTAGTATTG
Organism: Palloptera scutellata; assembly: GCA_958295655.1. Lineage (NCBI taxonomy): Eukaryota > Metazoa > Arthropoda > Insecta > Diptera > Pallopteridae > Palloptera > Palloptera scutellata. The sequence goes on from OY282450.1 coordinate 26,918,706, forward strand.
GCTAATCGAGAACAAATGTTTATTTCGTAGCTGCGCCAGGGATTCCAGCCCGCAAATCCAGGGGCAAATATTGGAGTGAGATTGTTTTGAGATATACTATAGGGGCTGTACCATACATTTGCATTTATTGTAATACACAGATTGATATATGTATGTATGTATGTATGGTATGTAAATCAACGACGAACTCTTTTCAGCCCTGTTAAATGCTCTTGTAATGTTTCTGTGTCCAGTTAAGACTCGAGCCTACGACGTAATTACTGAACTATGGACATTATTAGAATTACACTAATAACTGAGACAATATATTTATTAAATATTATATAAAAACTTGTATGTATATTTCAAAATTCTTATCAGCATCCGTTCGAAGAAACCTCAATTCTAGTATAAAGTAAGGTCAATTCAAATAAGAATTAAGAGCTGCCGCTTATCACATCATTCCATTAATTTCAATTTCAATTTCAAAAGCTTTACTTTCTTAATTCTTCTTCTACAAATTGTTTGAGGAGGACTGAAATTTAGCAGATACGTTTTCAATACTTTCTGAACCTTACGCCACGCAACGATGAAGTGGGCTCTGTTCGTGCTTGTTGGCTTCATGGCCGTGGCGCAGATGCGCGCTGAAGAGTTACCCGAATTACCAGAAGATTTCGATTTGTCAGATATTGCCGATATGGACGATAGCGATGAGGATATTCTTCGTTTATTGGAACAGAAGAATACAGTGAGTTTAGCATAATTAAGTATATCACTTATGTAATTTAAAATTCAATTAGTTACATGCAGTAAATTCAAACTATTACAGAACAATGATGTGGATCGTGAAAACGAGCTTGCCGCTAAATTCGCTGAGGAACTTGAACAGCAACAGAATAATTTAATTACTCCAGTGGTTGAGGGTAAGAATATTTATTACAAAATGTGTGCATAAATGTATTTAATTCCACATTTCGCACAGTTGATCCCTGTGAGAAGATGCACTGTGGTGCTGGGCGCGTCTGTCTGCTCAACGGCAATGAGCCCAAGTGTGTATGCATTCCTGATTGCCCCGAGGAAGAAGATACGCGCCGTCATGTCTGCACCAACAAGAATGAGACTTGGCCGTCGGATTGCTCGGTGTATCAGCAACGTTGCTTGTGCGATACCAAGGCTGCCGGTTGTCGCAATCCCGACAACAGCCATTTGCACATTGACTACTATGGCGCCTGCCATCAGCAGAAGGAATGCACCGAGGAGGAGATGAAAGATTTTCCACGTCGCATGCGCGATTGGCTCTTTAACGTTATGCGTGACTTGGCCGAACGTGACGAACTCACCGAACATTATATGCAAATGGAATTGGAAGCTGAAACAAATATGACCCGCCGTTGGGGTATTGCGGCAATTTGGAAGTGGTGCGATTTGGATGGTGACACCGATCGCTCAGTTTCGCGACACGAACTTTTCCCCATTCGTGCGCCGCTGGTCAGCCTGGAACAATGCATCGCTCCGTTCTTGGAGTCGTGCGACGCAAATAAAGATCATCGTATTACGTTAGTTGAGTGGGGCGCCTGCTTGGAACTAGAGGATGTAAGTTGAAGGAAGTTGGGAGTATAAAAAGAACAATTATTGAATATACAATCTTTTACTTTTTATTTTTGTAGACGGACCTCAATGAACGCTGCGATGATATACAGAAAACTGTACCACATTTGCTTGGTTAGTTTGGGCGTGTGCCGGGCAGACCGACGCTGCAGTAGGTCGACTAATCTAAATTACTAGATTAACGAATTACTTCAGTGAACAAATTTTATATAAGCTTTTTGTTTTAGTTTTAAACGTTTATCAATAATATTGCCAGCCAGTTAACGAATTTATAGTTTTAGCCTACAATTGCGATGTAGAGCATAAAATGATTTACCTACATAAACACCAAACAAAAGAAGAAATAACGAAGAAAATCTACTTATATTTACATACCCTCATACATAAATGTACTAAATTTGTACTAATACCAAATACGTTAAAAATGTGTGAAAAAAAATCCTATTAAATAAATTGACAAATTGTAAGTCTTGTTGTTTTGTCTTCAATAAAATGCGAGACGTTAACATAAACTTTTAAAGGAAATTTCAAGGCTGAGCAGAAACCCAGGTAGTGAGAGATTGATCTCTTCCTCCTCATCGGTTTTACAGCTCCTCACAAGTCTTTTGAGGGTTCAAAGAGCATGTAAGCCTATGAATCAGTGACCAGTTACTACTGTCATTACTTATGTATCTGGTTCGTATCTTGGGATATTAGCATTTTTTGAGCGCTTAGCCGTGCCTGCTCGGTATTTTGCCAAGTGAATTCATTCATTCATCTCACCTTTGCCTGGTTCAAGATCGCTGTCTGAACTTCGCGTTTTCAGGTTGCCAGTGATACAACCGGGTAATAACTAGTGGCAAGTTGAAAACATATGCACTAAGATTATACAATTGCACATCAGGAATCTATTTTAGAATTTGGAATCTCCTTGCACTCATGTTTCTTTCTTCTGACCGATATTAGCTGTGCTTCGTTTATCATCAGGATACAAAAAAAGTGTGGCCAAGTCATAGTTTTTATTGTGAAAGCCAGTGGTGTATTTATTTGTACTAAATGGTATAATTTATCATGCTGAGTGTGGAACAAGTAGAAGTGACAGTTGAGGATAAAGTTCAGGTTGATATTTCATATTTATTTGGAAAGCTTATTGTTTGAATACAGGAAAACAAAAACATGTTTAAACCTTCTGCAACAGCAATACTGTAAACTGTTGGAATCGTATATTGCCGAAAGGTTCTAACGAGTTAAACTAGATGATGCGTATTCAAAACTATATCCTATAAATCGCGTGGTCCCTCGGGGAAGTATACTAGGCCCGTTGTTGTACCTGCTGTATACACATGACTTGCCGGTAAACTCAAGCTGTGTTGTTAGAACTTTTGCAGATGACACGGTAATAATGGCTACAGGTCCAAATAACAACGTGTCTACCACTAAGATACAAATCGCTCTCCAAGAAGTTGAACAATGCACCAATAAATGGAAACTGGCAGTAAATAGCTCCAAATCTATCCACGTCAACTTTACCAACAAAAGAGAAACCCAAATTCCATTGTTTCTAAACAATGAACAAATTCCAGCAGCTAATTCTGCGAAATACTTGGGTATGAACCTAGATGCCAAACTGAGATGGAAGGTACACGGCAAGAAAAAACTAATAGAGCTGAACATTAAATACAAAAAACTAACTTGCCTTATTGGAAGGAGATCCAAAGTGTCTCAGCAAAACAAACTAATGATATACAAACAAGTCTTCAAGCCTGTGTGGCTCTATGGCGTTCAAATTTGGGGCTGCGCAAAAGATCATATAATAAATATGATACAAAGATTCCAAAACAAAGCACTCAGGGATGCGCAAAAGATCATATAATAAATATGATACAAAGATTCCAAAACAAAGCACTCAGGGATGCAGTTAACGCTCCGTGGTATGTTCGAAATGATGACCTACATCGTGATCTTAAAATACCTACAGTCAGGCAAGAAACACAGAAGGTTGCCAATACACATCATGACAACACTAGTCCGGCGTTACTTTGCAATGTTACACCCAGACGTTTAAGTCGGATCTTTTGAGGCGTTTCAACCAGCAAGGAGATTGACTAGCTTAGATCTACATGCTCACTTTAGATAAGTTGTATAACGTGCAATTTTAAATTAAAAAACCTCTTGTTAGTCAAAGTTGTTAATTTTTAAATAAAAACAATAAAAACAGAAACACAAGAGATACCCTTTTGAAATTAGTGCTTCCAAGTTTTGCGCGTTTCTTTTGCCACCGCGATATATATCTTACATACGCGTCAAAATGAGCACTGTTACTTGGCTATTCTCTACTGGGTGCTCCACTCATCGTGTTTTGAACAGAATTTTTATTTTTTCACCTCCTTTTTTCGGAGCTTAGGGTTTCTACAAGACATATTCATCTAACTTTGTTTTGTGCAATGGTTTTTACGAATTACCATGTTATATTTTTCCTGAAAGTTCTTGATGAATGGAATGTGGCTTCCAATTTAGCGCCATTCTTGTAATGCTTTTGCCTCGCTTTATTGGGGTATGCTCTCGGTTAATACTGGCTCTTCGCTTACAAGCTTCCAAAGGTCAACAATTCTTACAAGATTTGGCCATAATATTCTTCTGCATACGATTAACCAAGTTCCACTATCAAATGGCTGGATTGAGTTTACACATGGCCTTGAATATTGACATTTTTGGTATCCTCAAAACTTTCAAGCTTCTTCAAACTGCCTGTAATCGTTCACACGCTGCTCTGGCTTGCTGTTGAATCTGTAACAGGTTGGCTCTCTATTATTGACGTTCTTCATTCTCATGAATGTGTTCTTCTTGATATTGCTCTGGAGCCCAATCAGATGATTAGTTTTCGCTTGCATGTCACTTAGTTTGTGCGTGAAGAGATATTTATTGTCTACGAAGTCTAAGTCTTCACCTAAGTATTTTCTTCCAACCTGTAAGTACGCAACATCAGCTAAACTAAGTTTTCTACTCCGCTTGCTGAACCTTCATAGGAATTATTCAATATTTCTTCGGGAATAGACTTGGTTTCATTTTTTCGCCAAATGGAATCTCTTTTCATTGCATCGAAGATTTTACAAAAGATTTACATATTCTTATTACACCTTAACTGCTACGTGTATTTATATATATGAATATCAATTGCTCCAACTGCAGCAGCGATTCTGAGTCTGGAATGAGTTTCAGTGAAACCATGAAACATTTGGTTTTCCATATCTGTCAGAGACCTGTGAAGAACCTTGACTCCATACACTGATGCCTTTTCTTCTGCAGTCTTGCACATTGACATAGAAAGTGATATATTCAGTCTTCCTCGACATCGTTGTGACGTCTGAATCAACTGCTTGTTGGTAGGCTGTCAGTGCAGTCGCACAATATCCCGCAATAACCCCGGTAAACACCTATACTACAAACTTGTTAAGCCCCTGTTCTCCTCCTGTCTAACCTTGGCCATAAAGCCATTGAAACTTTGTATAGGATATTCCATCGCGGAGACTGCTTCGCTGACGTCCATATTTATTGCATTTCCTGTTCTCCGAGATTCAGCATTCTAATCTTATCAAACTCTTTTCTGACCATCTCGTTCCCTTCGATATTATTATAGCCGGGAACCCAGTATAGAAACCAATTGAGGTCTTACAGTCACAAGTGAAGCACGGCATTGTAATATAATTTTTTAAAGTAGCTGGCTGTCCGCAAAAATATTTACATTCGATGACCGAAGTAATGCTCCTGGTTAGGCCTAGTTTACATGACCGGGACAAGACAATGGGATTGATAAAAAGTCTCACCGTTATCTTTGATACATGTTACACTGAGACTCACATACTCTTGCGCCATTAGCAGCAACACAGTTCAGTTTGGATTTCTAATATGACTCTGAAAATTGGTATGTTTTGCAGTATGGTATTTTACAGAACAAAACTGAAACTCTGACACGAGATTCTCCCAATTAAAAAAAAAAAAATACATTACAATTTTGGTTCTCTCTAAATTTTGACAATTTTCGTATTTTTATTTATGTTTTATTCATTCATCAATTTCTTATTTAGCGTGTAAAATATTCTTTAAAGTTAAGCATTTATTTTTTGTTTTGTATTTTTATTTTTGTTTAAAAAAAACTAAATGATAATTAATATTACTTGTATAACAATACGAAAGTTTATAAGTTGTCGTTAAAAAAAAAAAGAAGTAATTATTATGATTAAAGTTAAAATTAATACCCTTGGGATAGAATGACAGTATTTTTCCTTTGTGGGTCTTGAACGTTGTCCTCCTGTTGGGAGCAAAGCAAGAAGAGAAAGTAAAATCAAATTCAATTGGTCAGATTATAAATAATATGTCAAAAAAATTAGAATTCTTCAATTCATTAAAGTCACTAAATATCTAATTCGGTACTTGCCTTTTTGCCAATCAAAGATTTGTGAATATGTGGAATGACACCACCACCAGCAATGGTAGCTTTGATCAGGCTGTCCAATTCTTCGTCACCACGAATAGCCAACTGCAAATGACGCGGCGTAATACGTTTGACTTTAAGATCCTTTGATGCATTGCCAGCTAATTCGAGTACCTGAAAAAAGTAAAAAACAAAAAAAAAAAAAATTTTTGTTTATTGAATAATGGAAGGGAAATAACTGGTAAAGAAAACCACCCTAAAAGTTACCATTTTTGTTTTTTTTTTTTTTTTGTGATCCAAATTTGAACAAGATAATTTTCTTAGCAAGAAAGTGCGCGTTTATTAAATGAAGCTGAAACAATTATTAACAAGGGTGATGAAAAAGAAAAAGGTAAACAAACTACGCAAATGCAAGAGGGTAGGGCGAAAAGAACGACTTTTTAAACGTTGCAGCAAGGATTTGAAGCGTATAGATCGATGGTTTTAGATTATGATTACCAAGTGTACTCGTACGCATTTAAATTTAATGGCCTAGAGCTCAATTAATAAGTGAATACAACTTGTAATCTTTGTACAATTTTCTTCATTCTTGTATTAAGTATTCTACGTATTCGAGTGTACATCTGATTATTTTTGTGTGGTCTAGATTCCATTTAGTTATTTATTTTACGATGTCAAATAATCGGCAAGCTATTATGTATAATGTTGCACCAGCTTAGCAAACACAATTGGGAGATTGCGCGGCAGCTTCGCATTGCTCGTTCGTTAGTTACTCGTGCAATTAAACTGTTTAAGGAGCTGGATTATAAAGGTGATCTCCTGCGAAAAGCGCGACCTTCGCCTACTTAGGATGGGAAAAATAAGTCTTCACAGATGAACAGCTGTTTACTGTTGTTGAACTGTGGACAGAACCTGGGCAATATAGGCTCCTGGACCATCATTCGTCATTGCGCAAATGGCAAGGCACCCTTGATTTTTGTGGTATAAGGAGTCAAAATCAACATAAAAGTGTACTGCTGTGATATTTTGGTGGTTGTGATACTCATCTGGGCCCTACAGCACTTTGGTAGTGCATTGCGGCCCATAGCCAAAAAAATTTTCCAAACTTCTAAAGCTGTGTATTCATGCCAAAGGTGGCATTTCGAAACCGGTTGATTATAATATTTACTACTGCATAATGGTATCTTTATCCTCGGTCTGTGTTTGGTTTTTATATACAATAATTTTTTTATGTCCAAAACTGTTGTATTCCCTTATTAATTATCACCCTGTGTTGTGAGTGGAAAATATTTTTAAAAAAGTAAAGATGTAAAGAAATTTCATCCACATTAGGCAAGTCTATCGTATCCATTAAAGCTAAGTATAAAAAAAAGGTTGTCCAGAGAGTGACATCTCATTGGTGACCGATAATGTTCAAACTAATCTGGATGAATTTGCCACTTTATTTAATAAAAGGTAATTGATTCTTGCATATTCAAAAATATCCAAGCATTTGGAACACCGACCAATAAATATAGCTTAGCACCGCAATGTCGATGTTTTTTACTTTACCATAGTTAAGATAATAAAATAGGATATTTAAAGATAATAATTAGCCATGCTCGTTGCGGAGAACTGTGAAGTGATTGAGTTCGATCCCCGATTTGTTATACGACATACTTAAATATTTGATGCTTAAGAGAAAAAAAACTAAAAATTATACAATCAGACTTTGTAAACAGATTCATTTCAATAGTTCAACCATACAAAAACTATCTAGATAAAGTGATACAAAAAATCGCATATGTATCTAGATAATCGCAGTATCTCGATAAGAGAAGAAAAATTTAAATATGGTATATTCTTTATATGCAAATTAATCAATAATATCGAATTTTTGTTTTAATAAATTGGAAGTACTAAAGCTTATTGAAAAAATATGAATATATCCCGAAATACATTAAATCAAAAACCATTCCAATACACGAAAAGTAGAAGCGAACAACAACGAAAAATATGGTACAAATAAAAAATGGCGGGCAAATGACGCCACAAAACAAAACACCAAATGCCAAAGTGACATTAGTGAGAGCCCATTGCGCCAAATAAAAAGAGTACAGCACACACACATACAGTGTTGCCAAGTCTTAGACTTCGAAATCCAAACAAACAAAAAATGTTTTTTTTTTGTTAAAAATCCATCAGATTTTTATACCAGCTTACCAGATTTTTTGTACCAAATTGTTGTAACACAATTTGAATAAAATAACAAGTTTAACAAAAATAATCATAAAATGAATTATTCGAAAATTAATGATTTAACCACTTTGAGCACACACAAGATGAAATTTTATGATAATCAAATGAAATATTTCTCAGAAATGATCACCAAACCAAGCAAACGAGAAAATGAGCATCACAAAAGAATAATAATAATAATAAACCACTGTGCTAGTTGTGGTAATGCGTTGGACTGCTACGCAGAGTGTCCGGGGTTCCAATCTAGGCAAAATCAAGAAAAAAAAAAAAAAAGTTTGGCAGGCAATGGCAAACCACCAAGAGTAAAAATTGCTATGAAAAGCTTTTCACTTCGCCGTTCGGATTCGGCATTAAACTGTAGGTCCCTTCCATTCATGTACAAATATAACACGCACAACATGAGTGGATGCGAAAAGCTCGGCCTAGGCCCTCCATGGGCTGTTGTGCCATTAAAAGAAAAAGTAAAGTACGTAAAACCACTGCCAACAAATAAATTGTTTCAAATCAAAAAAAAATAAAAGTAGGATTGCGTTCTATTTTTCAAAATCAACCTGATATGGTGAGGAAAAAAAACTAATCTGGCAACACTTCCCACACGTGTGTATTCTTAAAAAAAAAAAAAAAAACCGAACCCGAAATTAACGCATACAAATAAAAAACAACTCTTTCGTTAACGCACCACAGCAATGAAAACAATATGGAAAATTATAGAAAAGCTAAGTTGGCGGCTAAAAGTAAAATTTCTCTACAATTACGCTTTCTACTCACTTCAGCAGTCAGGTATTCCAAAATAGCAGCAGAGTAGACAGCAGCAGTGGCCCCAACTCTTCCATGCGATGTTGTGCGGCTCTTCAAATGACGATGTATACGTCCAACAGGGAACTGCAAACAAAAACGGAAAATATTTTTTCAATTATTCATACACAAAACTTTATTTTTATATATCCCAAACTAGGGATTTAAAGTTACACTCTACAAGTGCAGAACAAAAAAGGCGCCAAAATATTGACAGGCGCGGTACAGCTGCCATATTTCGCTTACCTGAAGGCCCGCTCTGGCGGAGCGTGACACTGCCTTTGCTTTAGCTTTTCCCGAATCTTTACCAGCTTTACCACCAGCCTTGAATATATATAAAAAAAAATTTATTAGCAAATATTTAACACAAAAGCATATTTCTTTCAATTTCAAATTGAAACAAAATTTAGCGGCAATAATTTGTGAGGTTAAACACGAACACATAATTTGTAATTAAATTTATAAAATTAAAATTATTTGTTAATTTAGTGTGTATGAAAAGCAATGGAAACTTTTCCATTTCGTCCATTCTCTAATTTCACAATTGTCCCACACAAAAAAGAAGACAAATCATTATCAATTTCCTTTTTCCATTATTTTTTTTTTTTTTTTATTTGACTACACACACGCATGCACGCGCATTTTTCCCACAAAATAATGACATTTATTATTGCCACAAATAACATTTGTCGTTGTTTCGTTTTTATAAAAGATTTCTTCCGTATTTTTTCTTTCGTGCCAATTACCATTTTATTTAATTAGTTATTTGTTTGTTTGTGAACGTCGTCAATTATTTATATTTGTTAATTCTGGAATGGAAATTTAGAATTTCCTTATTTCATAAAATTTTCCTAATTGCAACTTTTTCACTTTATTGACGGAGCGAAGCGTTCCAAACCACACGAATTTTTTTCACGAATGACGCGAACGTAGGGAAAGATAATTTTCGTACCATTTCAAAGGAGTATCAAGTGCAGGGATGCATTTTCTTAGTCCCACAAAAAAAAACGTGGTTTCTAAAACACAGCAATGAATATTAAGTACACGATCGCATTGGTAAATGAGATGAGAATGGTGATGTTGAAGTTTTGAGACTTCATCTTAACTCGCAATATCATCTTGTCGCAATATCGCAATAGATCAAACAGATATATCTATCTAAGCGAAAAGATGGGTAAAATGTTGAAGTAAAAGCAACATTATATTTGAATCGAAAATCAATAAGTCTTAAAACATTTCAAAAAAAGGAATGTATTAAATGGCTTTGTGATCTTGTTCATGATAGAAATGCTACCAAAAAAATCTGCAGGTATTCACCGTTAAATTACTTTGAAAGTGGTTGGAGATCCACCCCTAATAAGTATGAAGTTCAAAGTAAACACCAATAATGCATAAAAGTAAATGCTATAAAATAGAATGCAATAATAGATCAAATAAGCATCTGATTGGAATTTTTAGCGCGGAAAAATAAAATAGGTAACAAAAATTACCACCTTTTTCTCTTCCAAAGACTTTGATGATTGGAAATGAACCCCTGGCGCTTTGAGTACCAGGCCAATGCGCTACCAACTACGCCTTGGCGACTAAAAAAATAAGATAGAAAAGAAATATAATAAAAATGCGTATTAGCTGTTTAAAAATTTAAAAACTGACTGTTAAACGTCATGTGGTTCAAATGTCGGTCACGGTAAAACTAGTTGGACTATTTTCTTAGTGGATGTTTACTCTGGCGCATGCAAAAAAGACTGTGCGAGATAAACAGGTAGAAAAGTACCGTAGTACTAAAAAGACTCATATCTCTTTCTTACTTCCGTACTTCTCTCTATGTCTCATGTCTCTCCCGCAAAGTCTTTCATTGCGCTAAAACAATGAAACACAATTATGGAGAGTAAAAAATGACAGTTTCACGCAACTATTTTACATCCTAAGAACTATATGGAACTTCAAAAGAGAATGTCGAAAGATCTCTTGCAACTAGTTGGACCCTGCAAGATATTTTATTTTTAAATAAAAGAAAAAAATAAAAAATATTTGCCATACTATTTTCTAACACTTTTGCTTGCAACATTGACTTAACGAAGCTCAATTTCAAAAGAGAAGGAATAATAACGAAGTTGCAACAACAAAAACGAGCTTCAAACAACAATTTCAACGGTTGCGCCGCGAAAATCAAGTAAAATTCAGCGGGGTAATTTTGACGCTCCGGAAAGTATTCGCATTTCAAAATTGCAATCCGTTTCAAATTATTTGCCGTAAGTGTTTTGGCTGTATAATTTTTAAAATGCCACGCGCCGTTAAAGCAAAAGCGGGAGCAACAACTGCGGCTGCTGGTGCAGCGCCTGCACCAAAAAAAGCAAAGAAGAATAAACTTTATGCGATGCCCGAAAAGATTACAGAAGGAACAGTTCTTACGGATTTGGCGAAAGGACAGTGGAAGATTGGGCCATCCATAGGAACTGGCGGATTTGGGGAGATCTATTCTGCGTGCCGTGTCGGCGAGAAAAACTACGAGTATGTAGTGAAATGTGTAAGTGCTAATTGTAAAGAGGATGTGGGGAGGGTTTGATTGATAAACTGAAAGCTGGTATAAATTTCTATTTATACTCAGGAACCACACGGCAATGGACCACTTTTCGTTGAGATGCACTTTTATATGCGCAATGCACGCCTCGAAGATATACAACGTTTCCAGCTTGAACATGGTTTGAAATCGCTCGGCATGCCATACATGATAGGAAACGGCTCTGCGGATATTAAGGGACAAAAGCATCGTTTCATTGTGATGCCACGTTATGGCAGTGATGTTGCACGTCACTTGACCAATGGGCAGCGTTTGCCCGAGGGCACAGCATACCGATTGGCCCTACAGATGATTGATGTATATGAGTTCGTGCATACGAGTGGATATGTGCACGCTGATCTCAAAGCAGCCAATATACTACTGGGCTATGGCAAGAACGGAGGAGCACAAGCATATTTAGTAGACTATGGGCTGGCGTCACATTACACAACGAAAGACTTCAAACCGGATCCGAAGAAAATGCACAATGGCACCATTGAATACACCTCACGTGATGCACATTTGGGTGTGCCGACAATGCGTGCAGATCTTGAAATCCTAGGTTACAATCTCATCGAATGGCTTGGCATTCAGTTGCCTTGGATCAGGGATAATCTACTTGCAACGCCCGCAAAAGTACAAAAGGCTAAAGAGGAGTTTATGGATGATGTGAGCGGCAACCTGAAGCTGCTATTTACAAAGGGTGTGCCAGGTAAGTGATTGTCGGATGGAAGGAAATTTCAACTACCTTCAAGACTTCTTTCCTTTATGATCTTTTGTAGTTTACTCTCTTCATTGAAACTTGATTTTTCCTTTATCTGACCAAAGTTTATTGTACCAATGAACTGAATTCTTTGAAAGGCCTATGTCTCACTTACACACATCCACGTCTAATGTAATCCTCCTATTGAATTTTTATAGTTCCCATTGCTGAATTTATGAAGTACGTCGCCAAAATGCAATATAATGAAACACCGGACTATGTTAAATGCCGCAAAATGTTTTCCACCGCTTTAAAAACTATGAAATATCCAACTAGCGGCGATTTAGATTTCAAATCAAAATCGGCCACTAAAGACAATAACAATGAGACACGCTCAGTGCCAACAGCAACTACCGGTAAAGCTAAAGCCAGAGGCCAGATAAAAACCAAACCTCAGTTCGATTCATCAGTGGATATGACATGGGCAAGTGATGACGACGACGATGATGTCATTTTGGATGAAACAAAGCCAACGAAAGCGACAAAACCAAAAACGCACAGGACATTGAAAACCATCGCTAAGCCGCATACAACACACACAAAAAAGGTATCACCGCCCGCGCGTAAGATAACACCAAAACTATCGCCTACTAAACGCAAAGCTTTTGTTAAAATATCACCTACACGCAGAGCTACACCACAAATTACACCTACACGTAGAGCTACACCAAAAATTTCTCCGACACGGAGAACCACACCACAATCAATATCGCCATCCCCGCGTAGAGGTATACATCAAGTGTCGCCGTCTCCACGTAAAGGGACTACAATTAAAACATCGCCAAAAGCGGCGACAGCACACCACAAAAAACATACCAGTACACGCTCCTCGCCGTCACAGAAAAAACCTAAAGCCACAGGTAGCGATATGAGTCAAACTACACGACAACACCAACACTCGTCATCATCTTCCTTGCGCGCCACACGCTCGACGCCGCTCTCAGCCAAGGCCAACATAAATTTCAGTCCATCTATCTCAATGTCATCTTCACGTCCAGGCAAAACCATCATCAATGACAGCATTACTCCGAACGCACGTGCCGGTAAAATTTATGAATTTAATTTTGAACTTGATGTTAGTATGGATGCAAATGTTATAGTGAATGTGAAGCGCAAGAAGAAGGTCATGGCGGCGGCGACAAGCAGCACAACAGCCACGAGTTCAGCTTCACGATCACACAGGGCTGCCGCCACTAGCGGAAGTGATGACACACCAGTTACACGTGTCAAAGTGCGTAAACTTGCCGGCGATGACGATGCTGCCAGTCCAATTACGCCTGCGGTTACGGTGAAGAAATCGAGACGTCAATAACTCAGAAACATTGTGGATTTATTCTTAACTAATTCCATTTCAATTTTGTAGATTTAAGTTTTTCTTTCCATCTCGCTTTTTGTTCTAATCGTTTTTTTTAATTTTTTTTTTTTTTTTTTTTTGTGATTTACAGTTAGTCTGTAGGCTTTTCCGAGGAAAAGGTGTAGAGATTTATTTGATCTAACCGTTTTAGCTATAAGCTTTCTTTGCAGTTATTCCCCAATTACAGGAACATTTCAGCGCGGCATTAATGGACATTGAAATTTTATAATTCCTTATTGTCTTGTCATAATTGGTTTGTTTTTTGTTGAATGAGATTCATTTGTGTATTCAAAATATTTTCCAGTAAAATTTTCTTGATTCACGTTTCGATAAATCTTCTTGGTCATTGTGATTTTTTTTCAAGGTTTGCCCTTAGCAACAAATTAAATTAATAAAATAAAGAGAAATGTTACACAAGAAAAGAAATTGCATAAAATAAATTTGCTTTTATTAAAATTATCATCGTCGATTTTATGTGGTGATACAAAATATTTTTGATTATACTTTACACGACTTCAGATTGTGGTAAGTACAAACAAAGCAAACTATTTCGGTTTGCGTTTGCTGCCGCTGCTCTCGTGATGCTTCGATGATTTCGAAGACGAAGATTTCCTCGACGAATGCGAAGAACTTCTATCGCCAGCGCTTACTATATTTATAATAGGTTTCGAAGAGCCACTCGACGACGACCGTTGTTCCTCTTTGTGCGATGACTTGGAACTCTTGTGATGATGTTTGCTTGTTGTATTGCTCGTTGTAATTGGTGGAGTTACAGGTGGTGGTGACGGTGTTGCAGCGGCAGCTGCCGCTGCTGCTGGCGTTGATGCTTGTGGCTCGTGTTGGAAACTAGAAGTTGCTGCTGCCGCCGCATATGATGACGATGAATTCGATGACGACGATGAACGTGATGAAGTTCCGGATGGCTTCTGAATTTTCGTTAGCAATGCAATTGGTTGCTGTGTTGGCTCTTCGGTGCCTGCAACGACAATACCCGCTGCTTTACTGGTCGACGGTTTATTGCAACAACTGTCACATTGCCATTCGTTGCGCTCTTGATTGTCAGCAGCTTCCTCATCGCTTATTGGTGGTTTATGGCACTCCTGATGATACAGTGCGCCACACTTGGAACACTCGATCAGACGATTAGTGGCAGTGAACATCATTTCACCGCAAACGCAGCAATTTAAATCACTAAACTCCTTCAGATTGACATCGTCATCGACAACGGTCGAGAGCAAAGTTGTTGTGCCCGCGCCCGCACCCCCGCCACTAACCGCATCCTCTGAGTCCATGATGGTGTCTGGTGAATCGGATATAGTCTTTTCCGGGGAGTTTGTTAGATTAATAATCTCATCGGTTTCTTGTTCTGGCTGTTGTGCTGGTTGTGGGGGCGGTGATGGTGACGGCGTCGCAGCACGGCCTGGAAAATTTGCCTCTTCTTCCATGCAACGCTTTGGCATTGTGTTGGAGAGCATCTTCTCCGGCCCGTAGCGCTGTTTTATCGCTTCGTCCAGCATCATGCGCAGCTCGGTGGCAGAGTTGGGATGCGGCGAGTACAGTAATCTGATTGCTTTCCTCAGCATTTCCATTTCACCACTCGATGCTGCCATTCCTCACTTGTGTCTTTACTTTAAATTACCTATTGCAAATCAATGGATTCGTGCGTTGGCAATTTTCTTTGATTTTCTGTTTACGAAACGCTATAATCAAATATGAAAATCAGGGCTGCACACTGTGCGATGATGCCAGATTGCGCTGAAAACTTAAATCAAACTTATAAAAATGGGCGAATTTCCCTTTCAACTGAATATTTTTGTGGAGGCAAGTAATTATCGATTTTATATGATAAGCACAATAAGTGTTTAAGTGGTCGCTGTGGCGTAGTTGGTAGTGTGTTGGTCTGTTGTGCAGAGTGCCCGCGTTTCAAATCTCGGCACTGGCAAATCAGAAAGTAGAAACAACAATTTTTCTACATGGCACCAACTCTTGGCAGGCAATGGCATGCCTACCATACACTTCGCCGTTCGGATTCGGCATAAAACTGTAGGTCCCTTCCACTCATGTTTAGATATAATATGCACAACATGAGTCGATGCGAAAAGCTTGGCCTAGGCCCTCCATGTGCCATTAAAAGAAAGAATGACAATAAGTTTTTTGTGATGTTCATTAAAAACTTTGCATATTCCACGAAATGGATCATTTTGAGCATAGTTTGTTCTGTATATACGCTCGGCGAACATCATGAAATTGTTGTGGCATTGATCACGATATGCTGGGTGTGTCACACATTGAGCAGAAGGTGTTTGCCCAGTACAATTTTCATTTAACTACAGGCTTATTAAATTTGTGTGCGACTATTTTGTGCCTGTTATTTATACTCGGCAAATACAAGAGAATGGCATTATTTTAGGTCCAATGATGATCACTGTGGCGTAGTTGGTTGGAGCAGAGGTTCTGCGGTTCAAATCTCGGTACAGGCAAAAGCAAAAAGTACAAAAAACACCGCCTCTTGTCAGGTAATAGCAAAGCAACAAGAATAAAATTGTTTATGAAAAGCTTTTTACTTCGCTGTTCGGATTCGGCACGTACAAAATATAAATAAAACAAGACCATCATAAGTGGATGCGAAAAGCTCGGCCTAGGCCCTAGACGGATAAATTCTAATGGAAAAGAAACGAATTCGGTTTGGTTTCAACATTTTCGTAACTTGCTTTTTTTCTGTAACTACGGCCACATTGCAATTCATTTTGCTCGGTGGACACTTTTGATACACCTATGGTAGCATATCGTGTACGGTACAACCATTTCATGGTGTTCGCCGAGCAAAAATATAACCACGGCCTAAGTGAGTATCAAAATCAGTTAGTATCAGTATCAGAATCGACTCTGTAATAAGAAACAAAATCCATCTTTCCTACATCACAAAAATTTAAAAATCCTTGGAGCTTAACACGCACATTAATTCGTATAAACTTGGCAGCCCCTGTAGTTATTTCACTCCCTTCCTTCAATATTTCGTTTCTCAACTTGCTCTTTTATACAAATTTTTGCTTTGCTTCAGTTTTGGCGTGAATTTCTAAATGCGCGGAGTTGGATTTCCGTGTTGATTTGAGTTTCGCTGATTGCACAAAAAGTGAGTGGTTAATAATAATAAATAATAATTGCCGCTAACAATAAAACGTTAATCATCGATTTTCGCGCTTATCGGGCGTTTGAATGCTTTGATAAGAAAACAAAAGGATTCGTAATCTTTGAAAAATCGAAATAAAATTAGAAGAAAGAAATAATATATAAACGATGTCAGAAAGAATTTAAAAACGCAATAACTCCAGTGCAACTAAAAATCAAAAAATATATACATTATTAAAAAAAAGGAGTTTCTGTGTTTGCTGTTGAAGTTGGAGAGTAACATAAAAATTAATTGTTAATTTGTTCTTAAAGTTTTGTATTGCATTCGTAAATACATTTGGCATATAAAAATAAATAAAAGTGTACGTTGCCACGACCCCCACCAACCAACTGTACCCCGGCGCTAAAGCAGTCGGTGCTAAATGCAAAATGTCGGCTTTTGTGCAATTCGCCGCTATTGCTTTATTGCTTTTTGCCTTTATTGGCAATTGCAATTGTGAGGATAATAATACTTTGGTAGGTCTTAACAAATTACACTTAAATATGAAATTACGTTTCATCAAGATATTTATGTTTGTTTTTATAATCATATACTGCTTAATGTTTTTGTTGTTCTTATTATATATATTATCATATGGTTTTGACGTTTCGTTTTCGTTTTTCTTCGTATTGTTTAATGAAAATGTTTGAAAGAGAGCGGCGGCAAAACAAAGAGAATGTGTTTTTCTTTTTCTTTTTTTTTTTTCTGGGTGAGAATTGTACTCTAACTCTTCGATTTTTTATGAAAACAAGTGGTTATAGAGTTGCCAACTGATGGAAAGTTCATTATAAAGGACTAAATATAATGCTCTTGAATTTTTGCATGTTTTAACTTTTTACTTTTAATGGCACAACAGCCCATGGAGGGTCTAGGCCGAGCTTTTCGCATCCACTCATGTTGTTAGTGTTGTATTTGTACATGAATGGAAGGGACCTATTACTTTTGTATGTATGTATATAGTTTTTCTAAATTTTAAAACCAGTTACCACATTTTTCTCTCGAAAAAGTACAAAAAATCATTTATTTCGAAAACTGAACGGCATAGAGCAGAATTAACTTCTTGTAAAGGGTGATTTTTTTTGATACTTAGTTTTTGACGTTAATATTTCGGACAGTTCACGCATGATTTTTGTCAAAGTAAAAAATGCTCAGATTGGTTTGCCATTTCACAACATGAATAGACTTACGCCTGAACAACGTTTACGAATTATTGAAATTTATTATCAAAATTCAATCCGTTTTTTATCGCAAAATTGTCTTCAGCGACGAGGCTCCTTTTTGGCTCAATAGATACGTGAATAAGCAGAATTGCCGTATTTGGAGTGAAGACCAGCCAGAGGCAATTCAGGAGCTAGCAATGCATCCCGAAAAATGCACTATTTGGTGCGGTTTATGGGCAGGCGACATCATTGGGCCGTACTTCTTCAGAGACGATAAAGGCCGCAACGTTATGGTCAATGGAGAAAGGTACCGTTATAACGGTATATAGTATAACAGACTTTTTTCCGAAAATGCAGGAATTGGACTCGGCCTACATGTGGTTCCCACATGACGGTGCCACATGCCATATGCCACACTGCACGCGAAACCATGCATCAATTGAGAGGCGAATTTGGTGAGCAGTTAATCTCACGTTTTGGTGTAGTCAATTGGCCACCAAAATCGTGTGATTTGACCCCGTTAGACTAGTTTTTGTGGGGCTATGTTTAGCCAAACACGATTGCTGCTTTGGAAGCCAACATTGAACGCGTCATTGGTGAGATTCCGAGATTCCGGTCGAAATGTGTGAAAAAGTGTGCCAAAATTGGACCTTCAGAATGGACCAATTGAAGCGTAGCCGCGGGCAACATTTAAGTGAAATCATCTTTAAAAAGTAAATGGCAGGAATTGATTTATCGATCCAAATAAAAATTTCATTCACTTTTGTAAAATTTCTGAGTTTTCTTTGATTTTCAAAAACCCAGCTCTTAAAAAATCACCCTTCATAATGTTCATGCATTTTGGCATGTATGTGTATATTTTTTCTAAATTTTAAAACTAGTTATTACAGTTTCCTCTCGTAAAAGTACAAGAAATCATTTATTTCGAAAACTTCTCTCGAAAAAGTACAAGAAATCATTTATTTCGAAAACTGAACGGCATAGGGCAGAATTAGCTTCTTGTAGATATAAGTAGTTTGAATCTTTCTATAGTGAACTTGGGTACAATTTTCTTCTTCCATTTGCCTGTATATGTTTGATTTATTTTAGAAAACGGGTCGACATTTTTTAACTTCACATTAAGATATCGCGTAAACAACATGAACTAAAGGATCTATTTTTACCGAGTTATTTAACCTTGTTTATTGTAAGTTAGATAACGAACTTATATTTTTTCTTAAATCTTGCTGTCAACTAATTATAAAAATAGTTTTTCTTAAAAGTGCTCAGAACTTTCCAAAATTTTTAAATGCAATATCTCAAAACCACAATTTCCACTCCGCCTGTGGTATCGGTCAGTGACATTTTGCAAGGTCGAATAAACTTTATAGGGATACCAAAACTTGCGTTGTAAAAGTGATGCCTAATCCTACTGTCCAAGGCGATTTTGTAACCAACGAATAGCTAACAAATAGCTGGCGATATGTCAGAGAATACGGGCCCGTGGGAGGAAGACACGGCCCCCATTATTTTTATAAAAAAAAAATTGGTCAAACATGCTGTAGTTTTAGCGAAACGTTGTATCATAGTTCAACCTTATGAAAACAGGTGGCCCTGGGGGAATTCTTGCCCCTTCTCCACAGGCCAGCTGATAGAACCTTGTTTGTGATATTAATTTCAATGCATAACAAATATTTCGGTGAGAAATTTGTTCGACTTCCGCCTATGTTTAAAAATGTCCACATTTTAAATGCAATGATCGCAAATCCACATACATACTTACAGATTTTCTCGACGAATGAATGCTTCCTCACTGAACCACTATACGGATATAAATTCGATTTTAACGCATTACGTTCCGATATCGCACATTTGGCTACAAGCGCAAATGGCGACACATTTGAGTACAATATTTGTGGCAATATAAGAAAGAAATGCGATGGCCGCAATGATGTGGCAGCGTGCCTGCGGCGAGGCAGCAAGGAGTTTGTATTGGGTGAGTAAAAAAAAGAAGACAAATAATCCGATTAATTGTATAACAACAATGCTTCCCACTCGCCAACTCGTCATCGCGCCAGGTACACAACATCGACTTAACTATCGCCATGGAAAGATGTATTTTAGTTTTACGAATGGCGCCAAATGTCCCAATGGCAGTAGAGATGAACTATTCCAATTGCACGTATTTATAGAGTGTGATTATACATTGGATAAAAATCAATCGCATATAACTGGTTATGTAAGTACCAGGAGTTTATGTGTTGTTGTTACTGGATAAATGTATAAACATTTTTTCCTTTCGTTTCCCTGTTTAGGCTAATGATGCTTGCTCGTTTTATATAACATTGGAAACGCCAGAAGCCTGCCTGCCGGAACCGGATGCTGCAAAAACGAATAAATGCAGCGTTACTGATCCGAGTAATGGTCACACATACAATTTATTACCGCTGAGTGACGTTAATTACAGGTAAAAACTATTATATATAACTTTTTGTACAAAATATGCATATTAAATGTTTATTTTCAGAACCACCGATCGTAATGGTTCTGCATTTGTTATAAACGTTTGCAAACCGGTGTTGTATGGTGAAAATGCTATGTGCCCAGCTGGCAGCAGTATTTGCTTTCTCAATCTTACTTCGAAGGATTATAAACAAAAGTGAGTAATCAGTAATGAGTTTTCCCCTGCATGT
The DNA here is from genome assembly GCA_958295655.1 of Palloptera scutellata. NCBI lineage: Eukaryota > Metazoa > Arthropoda > Insecta > Diptera > Pallopteridae > Palloptera > Palloptera scutellata. The sequence goes on from OY282450.1 coordinate 26,939,415, forward strand.
ATGAAATATGTAAAGCTTAAGGCTCGAGCAGAGTTTTGCTCGCGAATAATTTTAAATCAGTATGGTTAGGTGCTGGTTATGCTGGTGTTCGCTGTTCGACGAACACTCGGTGTAGTGGTTACATTGGAGTTCGTTACAGAGTTGTTTTTGTTCGAAATTCAGGTTTTTATCAATACTACTTTGTTCGCAACGGCTAACACTAAATGGTATACCAAAACACTTTAAACGATTTTATCAATATGGAGTGGTCGCTGTGGCGTAATGGTAGTGCGTTGGACTGCTACGCATAGTTTCCGGGGTTCGAATCTCGGCACAGGCAAAATCAAAAGGTAGAAAAAAATAATTGTTCTACATGGCACCACCTCTTGGCAGGCAATGGCAAACCTACAAGAGTAAAAATTGCCTATGAAAGCTTTTCACTTCGCCGTTCCGATTCGGCATTGACACGCACAACATGAGTGGATGCGAAAAGCTAGGCCGTCCATGGGCTGTTTAGCCATTAAAAGTAAAGTAAAGGAGAGTGCAATTAATAATATAATTGATAAATTATGAAAAATAATATGATTTTTCTTCAATAGTTTTATGAATAATATATTTAATATTCACTTTTAAAAACTAGAAAAAAATTTACATAAATTTTTGTTTTTTTTTGTAGAATAACTCTTTGACAACCTGAATGCTCGGCGTGTTCGGTGTACATTTCACCCAGCATATCGTGTTCGCTGTGATATTTTTTTGTTCTTTTTTTGTAGAATAACTCTTTGACACCCTAAATGCTCGGCGTGTTCGGTGTACATTTCACCCAGCATATCGTGTTCGCTGTGAGAGTGAGTAAAAGCTCTCTCTTCGTGTTCGGACAACAACAATTGCATGGTGTTCGCCGAGCAAAATCTGAATATAAGCTGCTGGTTATAGTGGTATTCGGTGTTCGACGAACACATCAAATTTTACTGTCATACAGGGTGTAGTGGTTACATTGGTGTTCGTTACAGAGTTGCTTTTAGTCGAAATTCAGTTCTTTTTGTGAGAGTGAGTAAATGCTCTTTTTTCATGTTCGGGCAACAACAATTGCATGGTGTTCGCCGAGTAAAATTTGAATATAACCATAGCCTAACGACAGCCTTAGTTAACAAGAATGATAGAATACAAGAACACGCCATGAGTAAATCCGTTATTCGGCTCTCACAAAATTGAAAGAGGCTGTGATGTAGGAAACAGAATTATTTTACTTGCAGAGAGAAAGAGAGAGAGAGAGGCAAATTTGGTCAAATTAATGGCGTTATCTTTTATGCTACTATCATTCTTTGTTAGTTAAGATGAAATTGCTTTTAGAGAGACAATTTTATTCTCTGCTCTAGAGAAGATTTCACTCGCACTCAATATAAACCAATGACGGTGTTTCAGTCACTTCATAGCCATTGGACCCTTAGATATTTTCTCTCTCTTTATCTTCTAAATCGAACTACATATGTATATTTACTTACGTGCTTTCTTTTTTCAAATATCTGCATACAATTTTATAGATTCTTTAATTATGGAACTGTACAACCGAATCCTGTTGTTGAACATGGCCAACTTCTTATGCATCATTCATCGGATACACGGTGCAATGCGACCGATTATTACTCCACCATCATTCATTTCTATTGTGATATGGATGCCAAAGTAAGTCTGCTACCACATGCTCATGTGCAGATACATTTCTTTAATTAAACCTGTTTACAGAATGCTCGGCCTTCGCTGATTGGTGTTCATGGTTGCGTATATGAATTTTCATTTATCACTCCCCTAGCCTGCAATAATTTGGCACCGTGCACCGCATTAATGCATGGCGGTGAAATGTGCGTATATTTATTTACATATTTATACATTTACATATATGTATATATTATATTTTTGTTTTCCCCCTTTATATACATACATATATATATATACTGTGTTTGTTATTTCTTTTATAAAATAACATTTAATTTGTTTTCTTTCCTTTCGTTTGGGCTCTTGACTCCGTTCAACACATTCAGCATCGACATGAGTCCTTTGCAGGATAAACCATTTACTTTGCCAATGCAAGATAAAAATTATACATTTGCTGTATGCTCAAATGCGGGTTCACCATGTCTGGACAATGATGGTAAGCTTTTTTATTTTATTTTTATATGCATGTTTTTGTTTTGCTTTATTTATTATGTTATTTATATTTTTCATTTTACACATTTCTCATTTTAATATTCAGAGCGTGTGCAATTTCTCCTTTCTTTCTCTCACCCTCTCTCCCTCTTTCTTTTTCTCGCTCTTTGAAAAATATAATCAATGAAAATGTTAAATGAATTATAGTGGAAGAACCATCTGCTGGTGATTTTCTTTACATAATTGCATTGGAAAATGTATAAATTAAAGTAAATTATTTCAACTTATTTTCACCAAATTTTCATATCATTAAACATTGGATTCTTGTTGTCTCGGGCTTTCCATGTCGGGCATTACAAGGCCAGAAAGTACTGGCAGACCGGTGCTATACTTCAGAACGACATTTGCAGGTTATGCAACGAAGACGGAATAGCTGACAATAACTTAATTTGGATTCGCCTTCACTAATTAGGGAATCCGAACCAAAGTGAATAGCAGTGATTAGCTCACTCACAAAGAAGTATCGAGTTACTTCTGGATATCGTGAAATCAAGTTTTGGGCTAGAAAAAAGGCCTTAAACATGGAACGACTGCACGATAGTTAGAAGTTTATGGCCCCTTCTGGACAAGAAAATAACTCAAAGTTTCTTCTTCTTCTGGAAAAAAACATGCTCAAGTTCTAGCTGGAGTCCTCATAGGCTCTTGTGGTATTGTCATAATGGGCTTAATGGATGAGAGCCCACCATTCATCAACTTCCCAGTGAATCTTCAGATCTGCCGACTAATAAATTAATTCTTTTGAGAAACAAAGTCGGCAGAAAAGTTTGAAGAACTCGAGACCTATTGTGTTGTGTTGATTGAAAGGAAGATTGATAGGTGGGAGGAAGAAGGAGGGAAAATGAGATAGTGAATGCAATCACACAGGGCACCGTTAAAGAGATAAACAGCACTAGGTGGCTAAAGATTAATTTATTTCACAGTACAGTATAGAGACATCATAATTAACAATAATTTGGACCCTGTGGACGATCAAAACACATTCATTTCGCCTTACCAACTTCTTGAACATTCGAATAATGGAGTTTATTGCCATTTGTATGTGTTTAATTACCTCTGACTGCACCAGTCAATTCAACCTCCAGCCCTCAATATACAATTTACAACGTAAATTAAGAAGATGGTCAATGAAAGATAAAGCTTCCGGCTTCTTGATACCATTTTTGAATATATTTTGGTTTTCAATTAAACCAAACTAAGCGAAACAAAACATTATTTCATTGATTTCGGAACGAATGTTTGCCTTGAGCTCGTCAATGGTCTGAGGCTTGCTGACGTACACTTTGCTTTTCAAATAACCCCACAAAAAGAAGTCCGGAGGGAGGGCCAGTCAATGTCGCCATTGCAGAAACTGCATTGTTTGATTTGCAGTTTAACAGTCCAGACATTTTTCAATATTCTTTGAGTCAATTGCACTTTACACGGAAACAAATGCAAATCATCCTTCAAAATGTGCCGTAAGGTGGTTCCACTGACACCAAAATGCTGAGCGCGATGACGATACGACACATGTCGGTTCTCGGCTACACTCTCTCTTACCGCTACAAAAGTTCATTGGAATGTCTTCGGCGTTGATGAACGGCATGTCAACGATCCCCCACTGTCTCGTGCTTAGCAAAATTCGATTCCAAAACGACGAACAGTTGGACGGTGCTTGTTGGCCACGATATGCACGTTGAGTTAGCACAACTGACGACTATTTTCAATGGATAGCGTCACAATTTCGGCGCGTTGTTTTGGGTGTGAAGCGATTCATGATTAAAATTGTACTGAATTGACGTTTCCCATTTCAAAAACATGTTTACTCAAGTCAATCGGTTGATAAATGTTAAAATTATTCAATGTTTACATACCGACATAAAAGATGACGCACCCTGTGCATGGTCTACATGGTCAATAAATAAGTTTTTAATAAGTTTTAAAGCTGCACAAAATTATTTCCACATATTTTCCACAGTTCGGGAGCTTTCGAAACATTAAATTCTCTTTTCATACATCACGTTTAAAATGTAGCAATGTTTGGTAAATGTTTTTGTGTTTATTTTTAAATATTCAATACGGTTATAATCCTTTAATCAATTTTATACTTTTATTGCCACTGAAAATTGTTCATGCAGAAAAATAAACTCAATAGTTTTCGTTTTAAAATATGCCACATTCATCAATAAAACCAAATAAGAAAATATGGCAGAGGGAGCAGGAGAGAGAGAGAGAGAGAGAGAAAGAGAGAGAGATAGAAGTAGAGTAAAAACTTTGTTGTTGCTGCTGCTGGAATGAATGAATGATTTTTATTGCTTTCTGGCCGATTGGTAAAGGGCACAAATCATGTCACATTGCACTGCATATTTGAGAGGGTAAGGAAGAGGTTTCAGGAGGTTGAGAAAAGGGGAGTCTGGTACAGATTTGATTGACTTCACTACTCGAAATACTCATACTCTCTGACTCTCTATCCCACTCGTCTCGTACTCATATGTTATTATTTTAATTTGCAACGTTGCATGAGAGGAATTTTGTGATGAATTTGAGTTTTCTATGCAGCATGTAGTGGTCGCCGTTGCGTAGGCGGTTCAAATCTCGGCACAGGCAAAATCAAAGAGTAGAGAAAAACAATTTTTTTACACGGCATTTTCGGCAATGACAAACCTACAAGATTAAGAATTGAAAAAGAAAAGCTTTTCATTTCGCCATTCGGATTCGGTATAACACTGTAGGTCCCTTCCCATTCATGTATAAATATAACACGCACAACATGAGTGGATGCGAAAAGGTCGGCCTAGGCCCTCCATGGGCTTTGGTGCCATTGAAAGAAGAAAGAAGAAGATGTAGTATGAATGTTGAAATTATGAATTAGCAAAGAAGCGAACACGAAAAATCAAACTAACTAATCCGCTTTAAATTAAAGGAATTGCAAATATTTTCAGCACACACATGTACAAGTAAAAATATGAACGCTCATACGCGCACGGAAAATTTAATTTTAATTTTCCAGTCAGGTTCTAAATATTTTCCTAGCTTAGACGTTGACAAACGTACGAACGAAACGAACAACAAAATATTTACAAAATGCTCGCATTTTGGCATGAACGGAAACGGAACACACAATCGCATTTCCGGTGACAATGCCAGTTTTGCTGTTGTTGTGTAGTCGCCGTCGCCGTCGCTGCAGTTGACTGCAAAATGTTTACAATGTTTAGCGATGTAATAAAGTAAAGAGGGTAAAACCGGTTTTCGATTAACCGGTACAGCAAATCAGTAGAACCACACTTTCACACACGAATAAAAATGCGTCTCTTTCTGATCGATGGCACCATGAAAAAGATGATTTATTTTACAATAACAGTAACTTATGCTAAAATAAATAACAGCAAGAAAGAGTAAAACGAGCAAGAAAACCGGTGCTTCTTTTCTTCAGTTTAAACCGTGGCCGAAAACGAAAATCCAGCAGTTAATCGAAAAAACCAAAAAATGTTTTTCAAACAAAACACATGTGCTAATACATACAATTAGCTTAAATTAGCTTAGAAAGTATACTTAAAACAAGAAACTAAACAATAGCCCTATTCACGCTGTAGAGTACTTAAATTGCTGGGTAACAGGTTAATAAATTACAAAATAGAACTTATAAAGTAGTATATTTTAAAGGTTTATTTTACTTTTCTGATCTGTTACTCAGTATTTTAGTGAATTGTCGGTTTTAAGCGGATCGGTCTACCCGTTATTTACGCTGAAAAAAGTACTCAAACTAAAGCCGGTTTTTATCAGAGGAAAATCACTCATTCGGTTTACTACATACTTACTTAGCTGGCACTACAACCGATGATCGGTCTTGGCCGCCGCTATAAAGCTTCGGCAGTCGCCTCTGCTATTCGCGCGCGGAGCATTGTGTTGCTTGGAAGGAAGGTTGATAGGTGGGAGGGAAAAGGAGGGAGAAGTGTTTATGAACGTTTGCTTTAAACTTGCAAGGGTCATAATATTTGGGAAAAATTGTTGGAGGGAGCTTATTCCAACTACGCGCGGTACGACAGATGAACGAACTTTCTCTGTAATGCGTAGTGCGTTGGAACACCGTGTCTACGTGGAAGGCGTGAGTTCCGCTTGCTGACCGTGTAGTTCTGTTGAATACACGAACTGGCGGCATTAGCTTCCGCATCTCAGAAGAACATCTACCGTCAAAGCAACGGTAGAATAGTGAGACGCAAGCCACGTTTCGACGATGTTCCAAGGAGTCAATAGAGCTGGAAACTCTACTGTCTCCTATTAGCTTTATCGCTCGATGTTGGATACGGTCCAGGAGCTCCAGTTGCGTTCGTGAAGCTCCAGCCCATAGGTGCGAATTAAACCCCAATTTAGGACTTATATAGGTGGTGTAGATCATGCGAAGATCAGTCGAAGTGAAATATTTTTTAAGTACACTGCTTAAGAAAGCCGAGACACTTTGCTGCTTCTTTCGACACGTCAAAAATGTGTTTATTCCAACGAAAATCATATTGAATGGACATGCCCAGAACATCAAGAGTCGCTGTCTCCGCTATACCTACCCCACTCATATCTAGGGGGTTAACGGGGGGTTGGGAGACTTGTTTGTGAGATAACAGACAACATTGGGTCTTACGCGCATTGAACTCAATTCTATTCGTAAGACTCCACTTAGAGATTGACTGGAGATCTTTATTGAGTGAGTCATTCATATCGTGCCTTTTCTTCTCGATCTCCAAAGAGAGGTTAGGGCGTTTTGAACAGGCATATGAATGAGAAATGGTGCTGTCATCTGCAAACGAGTAAATAGGATTTTTCGTTAATGACAGAAGGTCATTAATGAAGATAAGGAAAAGTGTAGGGGAGAGGACCGAACAATGCGGCACTCCAGCATTAATGGCACGATCTTCCGATCTGGCTTGATCTCAAAGCTGACATTATTGTTGTTGGCATTAATGCTGGATCCTAGGTAAACGAAATGCTTGACGACTTCAAAAGTATAATTGTCAACACTGACATTTTGTCTAAAATGCCGTGACACAAGGTAGTTTTTTTTGTCCTCGTTCACCACTAAACTCCACTCGACGAAACTCCCTTTCCAGATTGGAGAATGCTGCACTGACTACTGCTCGCGCGTTGGTGCCAATGATGGCTCGGGTCTTTTTCAGGATTTGGCGCGTACTGTGAATATCTGATCGATGATGGATTTACCAGAATCGATTTACTTGAAGCCACACTGCAAAGGTTCAATCAGTTTGTTGATGATGTGCTTCCGTCTTTCGCACAGTGCGCCCGATAGCGCTTTACATGCAATATTAAGAAGGCTTATCCCACGGTAGTTGGCGCAGATTGTGGAATCTACTTTCTTATGGATTGGGCAAAGTACGCTGAGGCTCCAATCAATTGGCATGCTCTCATCCGACCATATTCTGCATAGAAGCATGCATGCATGCGTTTTTTGAGCTCTTCGCCTCCGGTCTTAAACAACTCAGCAGGCAGGCTATCTGCACCTGCAGCTTTGTTGTTTTTCAGTCGAGCAATGGCTGTTAAGACCTCCTCATAGTCGGGCGGCGGTACTTCAACGCCGTCAGTGATTGGTGTTTCCGGAGCAGATTCCGCAATGGCGAGATTATTGCCGTCATCGCCATTAGGCAGCCGCGAAAAGTTCTCCCCCCATCATGTCATTGTGCTGTGGATATCTGTCACCAGACTTCCATCTTCATCCTTGCAGGAAGAGGCGCTGGTGTTCAAACCATCAGTTAGGCGGCTTACTCTTTCAAAGAATTTTCGGAACATGTCCCTCGTTCACATTCGGTTTAACTTACCGGTTTTTTGCATACCTAGTCTACAGCAACAACAATACACTAACTATAATACATTCATGCACACTGACTGTGTATACATTCAATACAACAATAACAATAACGCTTTTTTAACAGCCTTTCTGCCTTGCTTCATTCAAGTACAACTACAGCCACTATTCATTCAGTTGAAGCTACAGCTGCTGGTGCTGTTGGCTGCCGGGCTATTGTTGTTTCGGTTGCTGTTGTTGTTGTTATTGACGCTGACGCTGGGAACCTTATCTAAAATTTAGCTCACAGGCCTTTTTTCTCCGTCCGCCAACATCATATTGTGTATGTCCAATAGTTTACGTTTACTCTCGTTTTATTGTTGTCCGCCATTTGTTCGCCGCCCACCGCACTCGTTACCTCCTTTTCCTCCTTTTCCTCCTCTTTCGATTTTTATTTTCACTTTTTGCTGCCGGCAAACATTTTTGCAAAATTCAGTGTTTTTTTTTTTTTGTAGTTTCATTTTTGGTTTCGGTGCGAAGGAAAACGGCAAGCGGATTGTTTGACTTTAATATCGTCGCTTCCATCGCATAAATATCGGCTGGTGCTCCCGCTTGCTGCTGTTGTTGTCGCTGGGTTCCTTGCTCCTGCCAAACTGTGAAAGAATCATGTTGGCGTGTAAGCGACATGGCTGTTAATTGTAAATTCTGAACACGTTTCAACAAATTCGTATTTTGTGTAATTGCATGCGAGTGTGTTTTGGGTGAATGTGTGTGCCTGTGTAGCTTTAAGTGATTGTGCATGCATGTATGTATATGTGTGTGTGTGTGTGTGTATGGGCATGTGTCGCAACAAATATTTTTCAGCTGTCCTCGCATAAATCTCGTCAACTTGAAATGGTCATGGTTTTAAATAGAGCGATACACAATTTGGCAACAAAACATTTACAAAATTTACTGATTTAAAAATATTTGAAAAAACATTTGCACACAAAAATTCACAAAAATATCGTCAAAAATTCTAGGCCCATACTTACTTGGCATTTTCGCAAGAAACATGTACTGAAAACATATGTAAATTTAATGACTACTTGCGGCCAACTTGACTTCTTACAAAATTATATTCCCATTCTATATCCTGTGCTTACATTCCTGTACCACTTCTGGGATTTCCAGTATAGAGACATAACTTTGATATACTTATTTGGTTAATTTCATTCCTTGGAGGTGGCTTATCATGCTTCACCGTCCTGTCTTGTCTTTGTGTTCTTTATACTTAGTAGGGACATAAATACTGTTACAACATTGAACACACTCATTCCAATAGTAGAATTGAACATACCCTGTTATTACCACATGGTTTATGAAAGCTAATCTCTATAGCGTTAGTCTGTAACGGGAATTCAAAATTGTGTTAGCTTTCACCATGGAGTGGTCAGATAATGAGAACGGTATCGCTGTTATAGCACTTTTTAAGTGTGAAATGACAAATGGCGATATTTTCAAAACTCTCCGCCCAGTCGGGACTAGTCGCATGTTCGTCTACCGGTGCATAAATCTGTTTGAGGAGACTGGAGATATCAAAGACCGCCACCGCAAGGTCATCAAAGCCATCAAATCAAAAATTCAGCGAAATCCGTTCCGAAAACAGAAAATCATGGCCCGTGAGATGAATATCACGCCAAAGTCCATGAGTCGAATTATTAAAAAAGACTTGGGACTTGGTGCCATCAAACATCGCACCGGACATTTGTTGACTGCAGCTTTAGAAAAAAATAGGGTAGAAAAATCCAAACGTCTTTTGGTGAAGCACGCTGATAACTTGCACAGAAAAATCTTGGTTACGGATGAAAAACTTTTTACCGTGCAGGATAAATTTAACAAACAAAACGATAGGGTGTATGCGCAGTTATCTAAGGAAGCATCTGAACTGATCGTACGCGTCGAAAAGGGTCAACACCCAGCTTCAGTCACGGTTTGTTGGGGTGTCTCTTACGATATGGGGTCACTGACTTGGATTTCTGCGAACAAGGGATCACAACTTCAGCCAAAGTTCACCAAGAAACCATTTTGGAAGCTGGTGTGAAGCCACTTAACCATTCACCTGTTCCAAAGCCAGCCGTGGACTTTCCAGCAGGATTCTACGCCAGCCCATAAGGCTAAGACGAGCCAGACCAGGCTTCAAAACAATTTGCCAGCTTTCATTTGCTCTGAAGAATGGCCGTCTGGCAGCCGTGATCTGAACCCACTGGATTACAAATTATGGACAGTTTTAGAGGACATGGTTTGCCACAAAAGATACTCCAAAGTTGATTCTTTGAAGACTTGCTTTGATTCGTGCTCTCAGCATTTCTCCAATGCTCGAGGTGTGTGCAGCTATTGATGATTCGCCAGTGCGACTGAAGGCGTGCGAGAAGGCCAAAAGCGGGCATTTCGAAGAAGTAATTGCTTTTTGTATACAATATATGTATATCAATAAATATATTTTAAAAATAGGTCCAAAAAATTTAATTATTTTTAATTTTATAACATCAAATGTGTGTAACAGTATTTATGTCCCTTCTAAGTGTAAGTATTTCCATTCGATTCATATGGCTTTTTTACAACACTAGAGCAATACCCTATCTATTTCATAAAAAATTGTTACTGAACATTTGTTCGTAGTGTTTCCTACAACGGTTTTTTGCCTTCCCAACAAAATCAAGTTGGCCAAAAAAATAGAATCATTTCTCAAAAATATTCAATTATTCAAAAAAAAAAAAAATTCTGAAACCAAGCACGAAAATTGAAATTTAGTGATTTACTTTACTTTTACTTTTAGCTTTTCGCATTCACTCATGTTACGCCGAATCCGAACGGCGAAGTGAGTAGCTTTTCATAGGCAATTTCTTGTAGGTTTGCCATTGCCTGCCAAGAGGTGAGGTGGTGCCGTTTAGAAAAATTATTTTTTCTACTTTTTGTTTTTGCCTGTGCCGATATTTGCATTAATATAATTATTTTACTAAATCAATACCACATAATGGGTCGAGGAAAGCATCTAACGGGACCTGAACTAAATGTGATCAAGTCTTTTCCCCAAAACGGGAAATCTATGATAGAAATCGCACAAATCGTCAAGTGCTCTACGAAGAATGTTTTTACAGCGCTTCATACAACAGAAACGGTAGAAACCCGAGGACGTCCCCGCAAACTGAGTCCTTCTGTTAAAAATACATATGTTGCTGATTAATGCCAAGAAGAACCCATTTTTTTGGTCACGCGAGCTCAAGGACACCACAAGACTTCAAGTCAGTGCCATAACAATTTGCCGCGTTCTAGTAGAGAACAATTTCCGCTCTAGGGTTCCCAGAAAAGTTTGAATTACATGGAACAAGCAGCATCAAATACCAAATAATCCGTTAAGAGCAAAAGTTCAGTGGCGTAATGTACTTTGGACCGATGAGACGAAGATAAATTTGTTCGGAATGGATGGCAAAATCTTTGTACGATGCCATAACAATTTGCCGCGTTCTAGTAGAGAACAATTTCCGCTCTAGGGTTCCCAGAAAAGTTCGAATTACATGGAACAAGCAGCATCAAATACCAAATAATCCGTTAAGAGCAAAAGTTCAGTGGCGAAATGTACTTTGGACCGATGAGACGAAGATAAATTTGTTCGGAATGGATGGCAAAATCTTTGTACGATGTCCCCTAGGCCAGGCTTACAATCCGAGGTATACTACACCTACTGTAAAGCATGGAGGTGGCAGCCTGCTGCTATTGGGTTGTTTTTCCAGGTATGGAGTAGGACCAATTTTTCGTATTGAAGGAAGTATGGAGAGCTACTTAGATATTTTTCAAAATACTAAGCTACCATGGGCTGAGGAAAATATGCCGCTAAATTGGCGTTTTCAACAGAATAACGATCCTAAACACAAAACGGGAAACTATAAGTTTTCAGGTCCCCATACATTTCTCTGAGACTACAGTTTTCAATCTTTTGTAACAAAAAAAAAAAATATGAAATAAGAGAAATATTTCAACAAACATTAATATAAAAAGTCTTCCCAACTTTGTACGAATTATTGTAATGGCTAAATTTAACGGTTATTTTTTTTATTTTACCATCAAAATCCTTTTTTTTGTTTTTGGATGCGATAGTGATAGTTTTACTTGATCCATCGCTAAACTAATACAATCGAGGACGGAGTTAAGGAGTGAGATCGAAAAAATGGGATAACTTTGAAAGACCACTGCTTTGAAACTCTTCATCTGAATGAAAAAATTCAAGCAGTAGGTTTTGCGTTGGAGAAATTCTGATGAAATGATCACATGATCACATATTTTTTGACTTGTCGGAAGTGAAAAGACGCGATTTAGTTGTTGAATTATTTCGAGAAAATCTGCAGTGGAGCCAGAAAACCATTGCAAATAAGGCGAAAGTTGCACAAAACACTGTCTCGGTGATTCTTAAAAAATTTAATACACACAACAGTTGCTAGAAAATATGGTTCTGGAAGGAAATGCGGTTTTGTGTCCCCACAAAAAGGCGAAGAAAATCGTTGCTCTCTTAGAGAAGAATCCAGCGTTGTCTAATCGAAAATTGGCGAAAAAGCGAGTTGTAGTGAGTTTTTAGTTCGTAAAATTAAAAAAGATGCGGGCCTTAAAACATACAAAGTGCAAAGTGCAGTCAGTACCCGACAGGAACGCTACAAAGAACTTGGTAGCCCAGAGCCGAGCTATAAAGTTGAAGACAGATTTTTTCCAAAAATTCGATTGCTGTGTTATGGACGATGAAACATACGTGTTGTCTAAATTTTCTCAATTGCCTGGTCAAGAGTTTTACACCACAAAGGAACGAGGAGGAGTTGAGGAAAGATTTAGGACAAAACAAAAGTCCAAGTTCCCGAAGAAGTTTCTGGTATGGCAAGCGATTTGTAGTTGTGGGCTAAGGAGTAAAAAAGTTTCGTAACAAGTGGCACTGTTAACGCCGAAATTTATGTGTAGGAGTGCCTCCAGAAGAGATTGCTGGTCTTCATTAGAAAGCGCAATGTATCTACTTTCTTTTGACCTGATCTAGCCTCCTGCCACTACAGTAAAGTAACCCTTAAATGGTTCGAAGACCAAAACATCAAATTGGTACCAAAAATCGCCAACCCACCAAATTGCCCAGAACTTCGGCCTATCGAGAGATATTGGGCTCTAGTGAAAAGAACATTAAAGGCAACAAACAAAGAAGCTAAATCCATGGAATATTTTAGAAATAAGTGGAATGCTGCCGCCAAGAGAGTCTCAGAAATGACAGTAAAGGCGCTAATGGCAGGCATACCGGAAAAGCTGTCCGTATTCTGTAAAAAACAACAAACATTTTATCAGAAATTAAATTTTCTTTTCAAAACTGTTTACATTTTTGTATTTGCATAAGGGATTTCAATGCTAGGACAATTTAAAGTTATCCGATTTTTTCGATCTCACTCCTTATTTATATTCAAAGCTCAATGCTTCAAGTTTGGTGAAACCCCAAATAAGAAAGTACTAAGTTGGCACCGCTAAGCAAGTTGGCCAGTCATCTATCCTGACTTGAAGTTGGAGCGCGATCTCGGTCAGTTAGTTTGTTAATAGTGCTTGATTTTGTCAGTTCATCTCGTTCAAGTGTGTTTTGCAATTTTTACAATGAATAAAAGTAACGAACAAAGAAGTTGAAGAAGAAATTTGGGAGTGCAAATGGAATTTCGTGTGCCGAATCGATGAAAATGTTACAGAAGGCTTACAGTGAATCGACTTTATCAAAAACAGATACATACTACTGTGGGCAAAAAGTAGTAAGACTTTTTAATTTAAATTTCGCGCGGAAACCCATTCATCAAAATATTATTTTTTTAAGGTTGGTATGACTGTCGGTGACATCTGTGCCAAATGTCACATCAAAATAATCATTAGTGTTTAGTATACGCTTGTCTTTCTGAAGTACAAAAAGTGCATTCGGCGATTTTCACAATGAGTGAAATTATTCAACAAAGAAGTTCCATTAAATTTTGTGTGCGGAATCAAATTTCTGGTGCCGAAACGTTCAGAATGTTGCAAAAGGCCTTCGGTGATAATTGTATGTCGCGAGCAAGTGTTTTTGATTGGTACAAATTGTTCAAAGATGGTCGAGAACGCGTTGACGATGAACCACGTCCAGGACGGCCATCAACATCAACTGATGATCAACACGTCAATAAACTGATCAACTGATGATAAAATTTCAAATTATGAACAAAGTCTTACTTACTTTTGCCCACAATAGTATGAGTCGAGAGTGAGATGTGGTGGAAGATTTGCCTCGCTCTGGTCGGCCATCAACGTTTTCAACTGAAGTTAACATCAATAAAGTGAAGGAAGTGGTTAAGGAAAATCGTCACTTAAGTTTGAGAGAGATAAGCGGCGTGTGAGAGGGCAAATTCGTCGAAAAAGTGCAAGAAAACTGATTTATTTTGCACCATCTCACGAGGCTATCATTGTGAACGAATTTCTGGCCATGAACTCAACAAACGTCATCGAATAACCACCGTATTCACCTGTTATGGATCCGGCTAAGTTTTTTCTCTTTTCAAAACTCAAATCACCACTTCGAGGCACCCGTTTTCAGTCGATAGAATACAGAATTCTCGCGGCGAGAATTGAAGTCGATTGCGGGAAGTACGTTTGAAAAATGTTTTGCTGATTGAATTATTCATTGGCATCAGCGTATCATTTCGGAAGGGGCAAAACAAATATTTTGTGTTTTATCGATCAATTTCCGGTGACAGATTGCATGTGGAACAGGATCTGCAGTATCACAAATTCGATTCATCACCACATCGCATTAATACTGAGATGTAAATAAACAAGATATTTTAATGTTATTTCACTTGAAAACGAAAAAAAAACTTTTTTGCCGCTCCCTTAAAGTTCACTTGGAGCAAAAATTAAAGTAAATATTTATTCTTTTCCAATTTCATATATTCAACAGCTTTCATCTACCTGCCTATGAATGAATGTACAAAATATATGTATTGTTTTGTATGTATGTATGTACTATATGTATGTATGTGAGTATGTATGTTTATATAAATATGAACGTGTTTATTTTTATTCACCTCACAACACAAATAGCCTATTTCGAAGCTTTCAAGTGTATGAAAAAGCAATAAATTGACAATTTTCGTGCAATCAATCGCATTTTGCCAATTGCCTTCCAATAACGATATTGAGCTATGCATGTATGTGTAACAATTCCCACTTTCCCTCTATGTGCCCTCGTTATTCGTATGTATTTGTATGCCTGCAGATAGGCGGACCGACGATCCAACTATAATACTTATTATTGAATTTCTTCTTTACGTTTATACTTGGCCAGCAGCGAGGCCAGCGTCAGCCAGCGTAGTAGCTTCAACATTACACGTTCACGATGCATGTATGTGTGTGTGTACCGGTACGAGTGGCAAGGCATTCTTAACTCTATACATACACACATACATACAGGGTGAACCATTTATAATTTGGTATTTGATTTTGGTTTAAATAAGAAACGAATATTTTTTTATTAAGTATTCGAAAGTGGAACACTATTTCATTCAAATGACTTCCTCGGCTACCCTTGCAGTAGCCCATACAATCAATCCAATTTTTTAGAACACTTTCGACTGTATGAAGCGGTACTGGACCGATGGCTGCACCCATTTTGTCCTTAAGAGCCTTAAGAGCCTCAATCGTTGCTGGATGGTTAGCGAAACACTTATCTTTAACCACTCCCCACAAATAATAGTCCACCGGAGTCTAATCTTACATCACCAAAACGGCTAAAAACTTACCACCCAAAAGATCGATTGTTGCACGGCTTGGGTGCGCCATCCTATTGGAACCAAATGTTGCCTAAATCCATATCGTTTTAAAATAGACCACAAATAATCAGTTATCATTGACTGTAACGCATTTTCCTTTCTGGTTTTCAAAGAAAAAATGGCACAATTACCAAACAGTTACTCGTTGAGGGTGCATTGGCTTTTCAATAATCGCGCATCAATTTTCTGATCCCCAGTAGCGTCAATTTTGCTTTCAACCATAACCACCGAGGTCAAAGTGAGCTACGTCAGAAAAGATGCTCAACTCAGGTAAAAATTTTCATCTTCTTATAAAACTTTCCAGAGCCCAATTAGCGAACCGAAAACTTTACGGACGGTCATCTGATTTCAGCTGTTGTGTGAATTGAACTTTGTACGGCTTCATACCGAGGTCTTTATGCTGAATTCGCAATAAAAAAGAAGTGCTTGAAATAGAATTCTGAAGTCCTGGAAAATCTGAGCAACTTCTTTTTTTCTTTTTCTGCTTTCTTTTAATGGCGCAACAGCCTATGGAGGGCCTAGGTCAAGCTTTTCGCATCCACTCATGTCGTGCGTGTTATATTTGTACATGAATGGAAGAGAGCTACAGTTTTATGCCGAATTCGAACGGCGAAGTGAAAAGCTTTTCATAGGCAATTTTTACTCTGTAGGTTTGTAGGTTTGCCAATGCCTGCCAAGAGGTGGTGCCGTGTAGAAGTGAAAAGCTTTTCATAGGCAATTTTTACTCTGTAGGTTTGTAGGCTTGCAAATGCCTGCCAAGAGGTGGTGCCGTGTAGAAGTGAAAAGCTTTTCATAGGCTATTTTTACTCTGTAGGTTTGTAGGTTTGCCAATGCCTGCCAAGAAAAACTGTCCTTTATACTTTTTGATATTGCCTGTGCCGAGATTCGAACCCGGACACTCTGTGTAACAGTCCAACACACTACTACTACGCTACAGTGCGCAAAAGCTGCAAATATTTTCGGGGGTTGTGCGTACTGTAGGAGTACGAGAACGTGTTCTTTTAACCAATAAAGATCCAGTAGTTCAAATGCCAAATGTTAAATGGACCACCCTTTATACCTTTCGTAAGTGGCCTGCATGCTGGACGTTTCCAATTTGTGTGTGTGCTATTTTTATTTTTATTTTATCCTTTTACTCAATTCAATTTTATATAGATTTATTTTTTTTGTTATTTTAAATTTACACAACATCAATTTGCCTTTTTTTCATTTCTCTCGTTTTAAGTTTTCTCTCTATTAATTTTACTTTACAGATTTGATCAAATCTTTTCTTTTTTCCGTTACGAAATTAATTTTAATAGATTTCACTTAAAATTTTTCGGTTTCTTCTAGGTTAGGTTAGGTTAAGTTAGGTTAAAGATCGCCCATTGTGGTACCACGAGGGTACCACCACCAAGCTCCTTACTTATGTCATACCACCTGATATTTCCTTCCAGAAATCTATTACTTTTACCGACTATTTGCTTTGGGTTTTCTGTTTTTTTTTCTGCTAACGAATCATTTAACTAAATCTTTTCAATGTAAGAACTTAACTATTTTCACTTCAGTTACTAAGGAAATGCAATTATACCGAAAAGAAATTGCACTTAAACATATACATTCACACCTAAATACACCTAAACACTCACACACACTCTCTCTTCTGCATAGATACAGTATCCGTCAACGTTGCAACAAAATGTGTCAAGGTACTAGGTACCGATGCTACCGTTGATGCTAGTTGAGGTGGGCTGGTATGGTGTAACTAACTACTCTACAGTTGCATGGCATTTGAATTTCTATTCAACTGACTCGACTACGACACTCAATAGCCCACACACACCAGAGTACATTCATGCCACACCAGAGTACATTCATATATCCTGGCATACAGTACGAGAATATCATCATAACGAAAGCTAGAGAAATCCTAACAAATCCACACTTTGTCATTTATCAATTTAGTTGACAGTCAATTTCTTTTCGATTTAGAAACAGAATTTAGTTTATATTTGTTCCTGCTGCTGCTGCTGCTGCTGCTGCTGTTTCCTTCTGTTTCAATCGTTTTTGTACCTAGGTAGCCTAATTATTCAGCCTCAAAATAAACAACTACAAAAATAACTCACTGAGAGACAGAGAGAGTGAGAGAGAGAGAGAGACAGATAGAGCGAGAGAGAGCGAAGGCGAGCGAGAGTGAAATAAAATATAAAATTGTTTGTCAAATTATACTCAAATATTCGTATACCCACACACACTCAATCAAATTCGAGTAATTGAAATGGAATTAAGTGCTTGTGTGGACCAACTGCTACGCAGAGTGTCCGGTGTTCGAATCTCGGCACAGGCAAAATCAAAAATGGTAGAAAAAATTAATTTTCTACACGGCACCACCTCTTGGCAGGCAATGGCAAACCTACAGAGTAAAAATTGCCTATGAAAAGCTTTTAACTTCGCCGTTCGGATTCGGCATTAAACTGTAGGTCCCTTCCATTCATGTGCAAATATCACACGCACAACATGAGTGGATGCGAAAAGCTCGACCTAAGCCTCCATGGGCTGTTGTTTCATTAAAAGTAAAGTAAGTAAAGTAAGTGGACCAGCTTAGTTAGGGATTAGGCTCATCGACCAGTTGTACTGAATCAGAGTTGCCATCTCTCATCTACACTTTCACGTTAGATATGTATTTAGATATGGTACTATGCATTACATCGTGATGCGATCTTGGAATTCGAATTGATCGAGTTTTGGTCTTAATTTGAGTCTGAGATCTGGACTGAATGCATGAAATGGTCTGAATTTTAATGTAATTTGTGAGCTGAGTTTTGTTTGAATATTGGCCAATTTGTATTGAGATTGTATAAAATTTGGGAACGAATTTAAATTATTTTAAATACTTTATGCTTTTGGTTTGATTAGTCCGAAATTTGTGGTATCTGTTTTGGACAATCCAATCAATAATACACAAACTTTTTGAACGTAGGGTATAACAGATTCACATTCACCCTATGGTCGTAAGTACGAGTACATTTCAGTAAAGTGTGAATTTATTTTCGGAATAAAAATCCATTCAGTTTCGCATCATCAATGACATTCAATTGAAACTCGTTTAAGGTTTAGGGTTTCCGTTTGAGGTTGAAATAAATGGATGGATGTATGAATGTGTGTGTGTGTGTGTGTGGTTTTTTGTTGTTGTTTTTTTGTTTTGTTTTGTTTTTTTTTTTGTTTTGTTCCTGTCAAATGCACAAATCCACTTTGGGGACAGACAGACGCCAACTAACAATTGAAATCCGAATTTAATTGGTTTGTCTGTTGTAAGTTACAACAATAAATTTAACAAGCCCACTTCTCTTTACTCAAGTTTTATCCCTTTTTCTTTATTACAGGTGCCTGCCTCACTCAAGGTGTCCAGGCCACCAGTCTTGGTATAACCGATTCACATTTACGTTTCAATCCAACTGGTTCGCTGTATTTACTCTACGAAGGAGGTGTCACATGCCAAAAGTCAGATGCTACTGCTGCTGCCGCCGCACCATCATCATCAGCCGCAGTAGCAGCAGCAACAAAAACGACCACAACATTCTGGTCGACGAAAATTGAATTTGTCTGCGCTAACAATGCAACCAAAGACAATGGTTCTGTTTCCGGTACAGCAGCAGCAGCAGCAGCAGCAGCAGCAGTAGCAGTGGGTCCGAAAATAATTGAAAATTCCAATTGTCAATTGTTAATTCACTATCAGACGCCACTAGCCTGTCTGGAGCAGATTAAATGCAAGGCTAAAGCCTATTTTGAAAATTCGGAGGATGTCACCGGGGAGGAGATTGTCGATTTAACGCCATTGATAAGTGCAACAGAAAACTATGAGGCGAACATTAATTTGTCGACAATATCTGAGCAACAACAAGTGGATAAATCGACCAAGGTAAGTTGGCTATTGTTGCTGGGATTTTAAGGCGATGGCGATTTTGCCATTTTACTTACTGTTGTTTTCTCTTGCATCATTTCGTTTCATCGCTCGCAGTTTTACCTTAATGTCTGCCGTCCATTAGTACCCAAGTACGGTTTAGGTTGTCCTGGTGGCTCCGCTGCTTGTATGGCCACAGTTGATTCATCATCACCAATGCCGGAGAAGGAACAGGTATGCTTTATGCTTTAGGTTTTCTAATTTACTTAATGTTGTTACTGCATGATATTTTCGAAATAATGAAATTGTTTTCGCCAAATATGAAATTCAATTTGGGCCTAACAATCGTTTTTGGGTGAAAGGGTTTGAAAAAAGAAATAACCGAAAGAAACACCCTTTGAACTACATAGTTGGTTAGATTGGCTTGAGTCTTGAGTCAAGTTTTAAATGGGGAGAGAGAGAGGGCAGAGAGAGGGGAGAGAGGGGAGAGAGAGAGAGAGAGAGAGGAGGAGAGAGAGAGAGGAGAGGAGAGAGAGGAGAGAGAGAGAGAGAGAGAGAGAGAGGGGAGGGAAAGAGAGAGAGAGAGAGGGGTGAGAGAGAGAGAGGGGGGGGAGAGAGAGGGGGGGGGAGAGAGAGGGGGGGGAGAGAGAGAGGGGGGGAGAGAGAGAGGGGGAGAGAGAGAGAGGGGGAGAGAGAGAGAGAGGGGGAGAGAGAGAGAGGGGGAGAGAGAGAGAGAGGGGGAGGGAGAGAGAGAGAGAGGGGAGGGGGAGAGAGAGGGAGAGGGGGGAGAGAGAGGGAGAGAGTGGGAGAGAGAGGGAGAGAGTGGGAAAGGGGGGAGAGAGAGGGAGAGGGGGGAGAGAGAGGGAGAGGGGGGAGAGAGAGGGAGAGGGGGAGAGAGAGAGAGTGAGAGAGGGGAAGAGAGAGTGAGAGAGAGAGAGTGAAAGAGGGAAGAGAGAGAGAGTGAGAGAGGGGAGAGAGAGGGGAGAGCGGGGGTGAGAGAGGGGAGAGAGAGGGGAGAGCGGGGGAGAGAGAGGGGTGAGAGAGGGGAGAGAGAGGGGAGAGAGAGGTGAGAGAGAGGGGAGAGAGATGGGAGAGAGAGAGGAGAGAGAGAGAGGGGAGAGAGAGAGGAGAGAGAGAGAGGGGAGAGAGAGAGGAGAGAGAGAGAGGGGAGAGAGAGGGGGGGAGAGGGGGGGGAGAGAGGGGGGAGAGGGGAGAGAGGGGAGAGAGAGGGAGAGGGGAGAGGCGAGAGAGAGATGGGAGAGAGAGAGAGAGGGAGAGAGAGGGAGAGAGAGAGAGAGAGTGAGAGAGAGTGGGAGGGGTGAGAGTGGGAGTGGAGAGAGTGGGAGTGGAGAGAGTGGGAGTGGAGAGAGTGGGAGTGGGGAGAGTGGGAGTGGAGAGAGTGGGAAGGGAGAGAGTGGGAGGGGAGAGAGTGGGAGGGGAGAGAGTGGGAGGGGAAAGAGTGGGAGTGGAGTGGGAGGACTGGGGGGGGGGGGGGGAGTGGGAGGGGAGTGGGAGGGGCGGGAGTGGGAGGGGCGGGAGTGGGAGGGGTGGGAGTGATAGGGAGGGAAGTGAGCTGGAGGAGGAAGTAAAAGGAAAGGGGAAAAGAAAAAGAATGAAATACATGCAGTGCGCCACACTCAATTTGTTTTTTTGCAAGCTAAGTAAAGCTCCTGTATCCGTTTAATTTTATCACTACCGTAAGTAATTATACGCAGTTATGTATAAAATATTATTTTCCCAGCATACCATGTCTCATCTTCCAATTTACTAACGTTACAACTTCCTTAGCACTCAGTGAATGTGTGAAGCCACTTTACGTACATTTACCAATTGTATTTCTTTTCGAATATGCCTCATGCCTCTCGTACTCACACTTACGTACGCACGCATACGATTGAAAGTATATTTTGGTCGATTTTCAGGCATTCTTTGTAAACAAACACAACCATACCATATGTGTAAAGTAGGAAAGCGATTCAAAAATGAATTGCCCACACATCAGTATCTGCAACTATTGCCGTTCCCCAGAGTTTGTTAGATCTCTGCTTACTTTGGTTCACAAGCACCTGAAGAACAGTGCGTATTTAAGTTTGGAGCGTATTTGCCGCTTCGTCGACATCTCTATAAATTTCTAAAAAACACCTATCCCCCGTTTTACACGGTAGATACGTTCCCGACAAAACCGTTTAATTCGAAAAAATAATTTTTATATGGAGAAACCGTGTAAAACGAAAACGACTATAAATAAGCCTTTTTAGACATTAAGTAATTGAACAGAAAATATGAATAATGCACCTAATAAAATGTAAAAATATCATTTAAATCATAGAAAACATAAAAATAGTTAAATTCATTTGTAAAATGAAAGAAAAAAACAAAAAATCTATTCCATAGAAAAAAAATATATTGTACTTCATAAATAAAGAAAATTTTGGAAAAATAATAACTATAAATAAAACTTATCTTGATAACTTTAATCAAACTTAGTTGCTATCACTTTCAACGATAAGTCTTCTTTTGCGAAATTGTATAACATCAGATTACTCACTGGATTACAAAATCTAATTAGATTCTCCTTCTACAGCTGCTGTATTGATTTTAATCGTAGTTTGCTGAGATTTTTCATGAAAAAAGTCTGAAATAAGCATTTGAGTTTCATTTTTAGTCATTACTTTGTAGACTTCTTCATACTGACTTAAAAGTTTATTAACATCTCGTTGAAATTTGAGAGCTCGTTCAACATTCGGATCATGTTCTTGAAAATAGTTTCCTAATTTTCTTCCTAACACAAATCCCTCGTGAACGAATTTTGCTGTGAATGTACATAGTCTTCAACGTAAGATTCAAAATCATTTTCGATTTCACCATTAATTTTGAAAATTTCAATTAAGTCATCATCATGTTATTCCGGGTCTTCCATTATTTCAGCTTCAGCTACTTATCTGTCAGCTTCAGCTATATCGTCGAAGCCTTCTCCACCCAATTCTTTATCCAACTCAATTATCTGAGAATACTCTTGCTCCAAAGATATTCTATAATTCTCACTTTTAAATATATCAGGCCATACTGCTTTCCAAAACACATTCTCTAATCTCCGCATATGACATTCATATATACATGAGGCAGTCTAACATTGTAAATTTATTCCAGGCATCAATAATTGAAAGAGATCCTTCTTTCACTTTCTATATGATCTAAAATAAATCTAAATGCCTTTTGAATGTACAGTGCATGCCTTGAAGGTCGAAAGTATCCCTTGGTCTAGTGGTTGCAACAGAGAAGTCGTATTTGGGGGTAGAAACACAATTTCAACATTTTCATACTGCAAAGCTTGAGGGTGAGCTGGAGCATTATCAAGAACAAGAAGAACTTTAAAAGGCAACCCTTTTTTGTTTAAATACTTTCTCACATCTGGCACGAAAAAGTTACGGAACCAATCGTTGAACAACGTGGTTTTCAAGAAGAAATAAAACGCATATAATTTAATGTTATGGCCAAGAATTTAGCTTTATTATAATACAGTTAAGGATTTGCGATTATGTTTTAAAATGATTTCGGGCAAGTGGCCGCCGCGGCTGGTTCGAATAAATTCCAGCCGAGAGGCCCAATTTACGACCACTTTTTGCAGCAGTTGGGGCCGTATGTCAGTAATAACGAGCCGAATATTCTCTTCCAAGGCGTCAATCGTCTCGGGCTTATCTGCGTAGACAAGCGACTTCACATACTTACTTACTTTACTTTACTTTTAATGGCACAACAGCCCATGGAGGGCTTAGGTCGAGCTTTTCGCATCCACTCATGTTGTGCGTGTTATATTTGTATATACATGAATGGAAGGGACCTACAGTTTAATGCCGAATCCGAACGGCGAAGTGAAAAGCTTTTCATAGCAATTTTTACTCTTGTAGGTTTGCCATTTCCTGCCAAGAGGTGGTGCCGCGTAGAAAAATAATTTTTCTACTTTTTGTTTTTTTGGTTTTTTTTGTTTTTTGCCGAGATTTGAACCCCGGACACTCTGCGTAGCAGTCTAACGCATTACCACTACGCCAAAGCGACTTCAAATAAGCCCACAAAAAATAGTCCAGCGATGTTAAATCGCACGATCTAGGAGGCCACGCCACAGGCCCACGACGAGAGATAATGCGCTCGCCAAAAGTTTCTTTCAATAAATTGATTGTTTCGTTGGCTGTATGGCATGTAGCGCCGTCTTGTTGGAACCAAAGGTCGTCCACATCAACATCCTCCAATTTAGGTACGAAAAAGTCATTAATCATGGCTCTGTAGCGTGCCCCATTGACTGTAACATTATGACCGGCTTCATCTTTGAAGAAAAATATGGACCAATGATTCTCTCTGCCCATAGAGCACACCAAACAGTGACTTTTTGAGGATGTTACGGCGTCTCAACAATGGTTTGTGGATTATGATCACTCCAAATGTGACAATTTTGCTTATTAACGTACCCATTCAACCAAAAGTGAGCTTCATCGCTGAACAAAATTTTCTTGTGAAAATCGGGATCGGTGGCCAGCGCGTTTTGGGCCCATTCACCGAACGTGCAACGCACTTGATGGTCGTTCGGCTTCAATTCTTGCACTTTCTTTCATAAAGTGAATGGGCACAGCTCCAATTGTTGCGCGCGATGGCGGATGGACTCATTAGGGTCTTCTTCGATACTCTGGTCCACAGCAGTAATAGCGTCTTCGGTGCGCACTGTACGGCGTCTCTGAGGATGCGCATTATTCACTAGAGTAAACCGATCCATGGTTACTCGAATTACCGGCTCTGCTGGGCGATTACGTCGACCGAATATTGGACGCAGTGCGCGATGTCTCGTGCGAACCGAACCATTATTTTGGTAATAAATTTGCACGATTTGCAGGAGTAAGTCTATTCATTATAAAATGGCAAACCAAACTGAGCATAAATCAAGTGACAGCTGTCAAAAAGACCAACTCCGAAAAAAGTATTACCAGATTGAAAACTACACATCTAAAAAAAACACCCTTTATAAGTATATGACAGTAGAGCATGTTTACGTGTGAAGTGTTACCAGATTTATAATTACCATAAGTAGAGATAAATTCGCGTGCAGTCAAAATTAGTCATTTTATACATAATTTTTCATTTAAATTTTGATTTTAAAAACCGTGTAAGATTGAAAACGTGTAAAACGAGTAGCGTGTAAAACGAGGGATAGGTGTATCTCGAATGCATAAGTGCTTTTTGTAAAAAAGTAAAAATGTAAGTAGGAAATAGGAAATAGTACATAAGTAGTATGCAGTACATAATATGTATAAGTACATGGATATGTTGTATGTATGTAGTTTAAGTGAGCGATTTTACTTGACTATCTTTTTGGTTATAGTCAGTCTTCTTTGTATGCACATACTATGTATTCATTCATTCATCTCACGAGAGCTCTAAACAAATGCAGATAGGGGAAAATATTTCTTTGTAACTATTAGCTAAAGCTTTAGTATTTGTTTGATGGTACTTGTGGAGTAGCTGGTAGTGCGTTGGGCTGCTCAGCAAGATGAACGACCACAACACCACGTTGGGCTGCTCAGCAAGTCTACACGACACCACCACTTGGCAGGCAATGGCGATCCTACTATATCCTAGAGTAAAAATTGCCTTTGGAAATCTTTTCATTTTGCCTCTCGAATTCGGTCACTTCCATTCATGTAAAAGTTCGACCTTGGCCCTTCATGGGCTTTTGTGCCACTAAAAGAAAAGAAGAAGAAGACGTTTTTTTTGTTTTTTGGTAATAGTAATTATTTTTCTCTACTATAGTTTTATACCAGAGGTATGTGTGTGTTGTTGTTGTTGTTTGAGTGGTTGTTTTCATCTGTTGTTTTACTACCACATTACTCATTCGAGGTCTATGCATCTGAAACCCAAAGAATTATGTCCACTTTGTGCGGTTCAAATAAAGGAGTAGAGTTTTTATCTCGAATTTCTGAGATTTCATTAATATTTTTGAGGAATGGTTTGCCAAATGAGCGAAGTCTTGCTCTTGCCAAACCTGGGCAGGTATATAAATAGTGGAAGAAACTTTCCGTCTCTCCATCTTCCTGACAGCTACGACAGGAAGTATTGAATGTAAGATTAAGTCTTGCTACCTGCTCTCCCACCTTCCAGTGGCCTCTGCGAACAGGCCAATGGACGAGAAAACTATATCACTGGTTTTGTCCTGTGGTCATTACATTTTGGCCACGTGGCGCAGGCAATCAGTCGTTTCCACTTCTGCCCGGCTATAGTGAGGTAGTGAGAAGCAAGAGTGGCCTTAACACCGGTAAACGGAATTGCGACAGATTCCAAAATTACTTCTTCCATTAGTAGGATCCGTTGCGGTTGCGGAAGGCGGGATCGAGATCGTTCGTTGGACCGATTCGTTTGGGGCCGAACCCAACCTGGCTCGCTCGTCTGTACTCTCATTATCCGCGATGTTACTATGGCCTGTAACATGTATGTATATGATTGGCGGGGTCTTTTAAGCGGTCACTTGTTGTCACAGGTCTAATTTTTTTTGGCTGTTTCAATTTCTGTTAATGCTAATTTTTATGCATAACTAAGACTAGCATTTGAGACCTTAAATCATTCATATTTCATTTTTATTTAATTAGGTATGCTTCCAGTCAAATATCACTACACTTCAAAACGCTACACTAATTTTATAAAATTCATTTCATCTCTTTCCTATTCACCATCTCACATCAATCTGGTTAGCATCTTTCTATCACATTGTATATCATTTCATCATTTCATTTCGTACCAATCATCATAATGATTCCTGCATCATTGAATATATTTCTCATTTTAATTATGTTGATAGAATCCACTAACACTAACTTCATCCTAACGTATGCCATTCACCATGGTTTTGGTGCACGTATGAATGCATTTCGATGGCACAGCAATAATTCCTGAATTCTGAAGTCTGAATTCACAAATATTCGTGGTGGAAATATAATTAAATTCTCAAAACAAAACAGAAACAAAAACAAAAACCAAAAAAAAGGGATAACACATAAAACATCAACAGCAATTACCAGAAAACTCAAGACTCGTATCCAGCAAATCAGCACACCAACAAACAACTCGCTCAACAATTCTCCCTAATTGAACGTGTTAATGATGTTGCAAACAAATCATAAACCAAAAACGAAAAATATTCATTTGCTGCAACCAAGCAATTCCAAATCGAATGGGAAACGTTGAGGTTATACAAACGAAGTTATGGTTAGTGCATCAAGTGTGAGGGATATACCGTGCATACGAGTACATGCTCTATGTCGTTCTGCGATATACTCATTTTGCATTTCATTGTATTGACATTGAGACTTGCAATTTCAGTGCTTGCAACTCGTATTGCTTCCTTCGCATTGCTTTCAATGTTCTCGATGCTGTTCAAATTACAAATGCAAAAATGCAGATATGTAGAGTATGCAACAGCAACCAGCAGCAGCAGCAGCTAGAGTACATAGTTAACAATTGAGAGCAGCAACCAACAACGTCTCATCAGAGTGATGATTCTCATATTCAGAATGCTTGTTGTTGTCAGCAGTACCTGATGCAAATTGAAAAAGGCTCACGAGGTTGTGAGGATTACCAGCTTGCAAGTGTACTAACGACGAAGTGGAGCGTGTTCCCGCAGTCCTTTACATATTTCCATATTTCCATATTTCCATATTTACCATAACTATGTAGTACAGATGAAAATCGTTGGCACTTTATGTTCCAAAATGTGAAATTGTCGGTTTTACCATATCATTTATATACTTAATTCTCTACAGTGACCGATTTAGCTTAGTGTAAAGAATGTTTACAATAATTTCTTTCAGTTCTGTTCATGGTACAAATATGACACGATCAAACTGATTTTCAAAGTACCAAATCGGGTAAAACCCTCATTTTTTTGGGTTAAATTTTTGAAATCCAGCGTAAAAATTTCGTAGGAAATTATTAGGAAGTGAAACCTGTGGTCTCTGTGGCGTAGTGGTAGTGCGTTGGACTGCTGCGCAGAGTGTCCGGGGTTCGAATCTCGGCACAGGCAAAATCAAAAAGTAGAAAAAATAATTTTTCTACACGGCACCACCTCTTGGCAGGCAATGGCAAACCTACAAGAGTAAAAATTGCTATGAAAAGCTTTTCACTTCGCCGTTCGGATTCGGCATTAAACTGTAGGTCCCTTCCATTCATGTACAAATATAACCCGCACAACATGAGTGAATGCGAAAAGCTCGGCCTAGGCCCTCCATGGGCTGTTGTGCCATTAAAAGTAAAAAGTAAAGTAAGAAACCTGAATTTCAGTCATCTAATGATTACACTGAGATTAATTAATTTCACCTTCGAGGGACCTTGGACTTCTACAAAACTCATACAAGCCTCTTTTTTAATTGCAGTTTTTCAATGGCAAGTCTTAAGTAGTACAGTAGTTTCAACAAGAAAGCAATCGGTTTAAGTCACTGAAAAAATTAAGGTATCTTAAAAAAAAGTCCACAGCATCTTGAAATGATTAATTATTCATTGCGCAAATATATGAATATGGCGTCCAGTCGCCGCCACCATTCTTTGTAATTTCATTACAACGGAAATGCATGCTATCGACTAATTTTTCAGCATATGACCGTGTTAAACTACGCCATATTACCCTAAGAAGCCGTTTCAAATGATTTATTGAACTTATCTTTTTGCCACGTAGTTTTAACTTCATAAGAGCCCAAACATTTTGGGTCGGATTTGCATCTGGCGACTGTGAGGGTCAATCCAATGAAGTTATGCCGTTTTCCTCTTTCCTCCAACTGCTACACAAGCGACTGCGATGTTTTCGGTCGTTGTCCTCTGGAAGAACCCCATCTCGGCTTCCTGCCCCAAACCACATATCCGTTGATGGCAGAAGTCCACGACGGTATATTGTGGTCATGATATCGTGGTTGGCATCCAAATTCCTCGTGAACATGATTAATTTGCCAAATCCTTGTTTGGGAAGCATCCCCAAACATGAACATTTCCTGGATGTTTCACTGTTCGCTGGAGCATCTTACCGTCTTTAGTGGACCAAGCATGTTTAATAGTGTTTTCCATCCAAAAGGAGGATGCGTTTGTTAACACCACTTGGCTTCAATCGTCATCCACATGTTCACTCTTCCCACTCTTGGTGTTTTTTTATTTGCTTTGCAGTTAGTAAGGGTTTTACCGTCGTTGCTCGAAATTGTATCTGAAACTCCCTCAAACGGTTTCTTATTGTATTCAGAGAGACATTTATGCTCTTTCGAGCCATTTATGCCCTTTCGTGCTTAGCTGCTTTCAAGAATATGGCTGGATTAGCTTCGAAAATCCTCTTTATAACCAAGTCCTCCTGTTTCGAGTTAGCTCTGCAAATGCCGCGATCTGGCAAGTCGTCCACATTTTTGTGCACCAAAAAGTGTTGGTTCCAATGCTGGACAAACGCCTTCGACTTTTTTAAGTACTTCGAAGCACTCAAGTGGGACATCTTGGCACCTTTTGGATGGGAATGGAAAGAAAGACTGCTTCAAAACGTTTCGCGTATACGGAACTCATTTCTTAAATATGCTCTTGAGACGAAAGCGTAGTGAAAGCTTTAGGCTGCGAGAGACAAATTCTTCTGTACAGAAACAGCGCACAGTCGCTCCAAAACGAATTGAAAATGAATGATGACGTTTCATTTTGTGCGTGAAAAGCGGTGAGGGGGGATCTCGAGGAACGTTGGACCTTTTGGCTTCTTGTTTAGTAATGAACTCTTCTTTAAAATTTCGATAAATGGTCTGAAGATGAGAAAATACACACGCTATTCTCTCCAATAGCGAGAGAATATTCACGAGAGGAAAATCGAACTGGCTAGGGTTGCCAGCATTACAAAAAATTAACTTAAACATAATGAACATTAAAATTATGGCTACAGGCGTAAACAGGCAGATTGCCGCTCTAAGTTTAAAGACTTATATATGTACTTACTTACTTACTTAACTGGCACTACAACCGATGATCGGTCTTGGTCGCCTCTACAAAGCTTCGCCAGTCACCTCTGCTATGTGCGCGCTGGCGCCATTTGATAAGAACAAGTGCAGTCAGGTTGCCCTGCACCTGGTCTTTCCAACGGAGATTAGGACGTCCCCTTCTGCGTGTTCCTCCACCGTGGTTCGAATAAAACACCCTTCTAGCCGGAGCGCTTACTTCCATTCGCTCAACATGACCCAGCCAGCGAAGCCGCGGGAGTTATATATGTAGGTCTCAGATATCATATGTTCCAGATCACTGGAACAGGACAATAAGGAAAAAGAAAATAATTTAAATAGCCAGGGACCAGCTCTAGGAATTGTTCAAAAGAAATCAGTTTGAATTTCTCTTCGACATTGCTTCTTCCATTAGTGGGATCCGTTGCGGTTGCGGAAGGCGGGATCGAGATCGTTCGTTGGACCGATTCGTTTGTTCAAAAAGTTTATCACTCAAGAGCTATCAAGACATTTTACATACTCCTAAATTGCTCAATGCAGCTCTTTGGAATGTGAAAGGAAAATCTTTGCTATCTTACGATTTACTCTCAACAAGTCTCTCAAATCAATCCTCAATATTTGGCGTACGCAAATATTATCCATGGAGTTGAGATTAACTCGTTCGAGACCATAAATAAGCACCTGCTTTTGCGTGGAGTGAATAATGCGGGCATTCAATCTGACTCCCTTGAACTTATGTAGATCGATCATAGATCCTAAGACCTCAAAAGTGATTGAAGACCGATCATAGCGCAAAATACTTTTTAGAAGAAAATATTGTCATTTGAATTCATTGCGAAATATGAAATGATCTTTATGTTTTTATGGTGAAACGTTGAAAAAATTCAAAGTTGGATAAAGAAATTGAAAGTCCAGCACACACCAGCCAGACACATTGAGAAGGCTGACACGGAGAGAGAATACAAATTCGTAAAATTAAACATCCTTCCGCTATAAATTGTATAAATTTAATTTGCACTAAATTCAATTGTTGTAGTAAATAAAATGCAAAAAATATGTTGGCGGTGGGGCAAGTAGGTGTGTGTAGTTGAGGTTGGTTGGTTGGTTAGTTATTGGGCACCGGCAAAACCAGCAGCAGCCGGATGCATTTTTATGCATGTGTGTGTGGTTGGATGCGAACATGCTTCACGCTTTGTGCCTTTTCAAATTTGCACAATTTTCACATGTGCCAAGTAAAAAAAAAGAAAAAAATAAAGCATTGTTGATTTGATAAAAGTAAGTAGTAGGGGGAAAACAAAAATATAAAAGCACGTAGTCACACACAACACAAAATTCCATTGAGACGCACTAAACTGAAAAGAAGAAATAGTTGAAAATTGCAATGTGAATTGTGCGATGCTGTGTTGGTGTGGTGGGTGCAGTGTGGTGCGTTGCATAGGAGCATGTGTCAACTACATGTGATGCCATAAATGTGCCACATCCGATGAGAAAGAGAAAACCGACAATAATCGAACTAGGTAGTTACACGGGTTCATGGCAAAAAAACGAAATTGGTGCATATTAAAGATTATTTTATTGAAAATTCTATGCCAAAAACCACGAAAAGTTTTCATCTCACTTCCATTGCTGCTATTCACATACGAGTATTTCATACCCGAAAATTCACGCTCAAATAGAGCTAGCATCATTGCCACACCAACAGGAACAGAAAAGGAATAACGAAATTGAATGTGCATTAAGCACACTTGAAAGTTATGCTAGCGAGCGATCGCGCATTTTGTAAAAATCGAAACTTCACGATTTATTCGTTTCATTTCTTTGCTGCTTTCGCGCTCTTTACTTCCTTCCGGTTACCTCTTGCTCTTACACTCCCAGCAAAACCAAAAATCCACTCTCAAATATTCTTAAACTATACATACATATGTGTGACATTTAATATAATAACGTGGGAGTTGGAAAGATGGCGACTGAGAGAGAGTGTACGAAAGTGTTAGTAAGTAAGAGTGCATATAGTGAAGCTGTGACTTGGTTGCCATTTCCTTTCATTTTATACGAGTATAAGTACATGTATGCCGCTTAACGGCTGCACTGCCGTCACCCTCTGCCGCAGCTAAACCGAATTGTGGCAATTTTCTTTTTGTGCAAATTTCTCTGCATGAATTCACGAATTTAGCAGAGAACTTTCTTTTCTTTTCCTTTCATCCACTTATTTTTGCAATGATTTTTTAGGTTGCACAATTTTCTCGCACATTTTACTATACTCAATGGCAGAGCGTGACTGCAAACGTCACAATATGCGTGCTTCATGTGCATCGTGATAATTTTTGACTTTTGGCCTTTGAACTGTTGATGGTTTTTTTACACTATTGTATTTTTCTTTCTTTCCCCCTATCTCTCGCTCGTTCTATCGCTCGCTGTGTTGGGCCACTTGTCGTGAACGTCTTGTGTTTGGAATTTTAAGTGGCAGTACTCGTATTACTTTCTTGCATATTTTTGAGCGCAGTATGAAAATGTCTTTTTCCTGGCTGATTTCCAATTTCGTTTAAATAGCTGTAAGTTCATAACGCATAAGCGATATTACCTAATCTTAGTTATGACACTCTTATGAGTACTATCTGCATTTATTTACCAATTTAGTTTTCTTTTTAAAGATTCTTGTTCATAAGTATGTTTTATTAAAGTTACAAGATATCCGAGGTTTCCTTCAACTTCAATTTATTTACATATACACATTTTGCAATCTAATAAATAAAATAATATATCAATATCCACACACTCACACACACAATAACAATAATAACTTAAGACATAGAGGGGAAAATAATATAAACCTAAGAGGAATAGTGTAGAGACCGTGTACACGTTTAGAATTCAATCACCATTCGAACAAACGTTTTTCTCCTACGGCTATAAAATACAATTAAATCAGTAGCGATAAGTAATCACAGCTACTTAGAGATGGGGAAAGAGAGAGAAAGAAGAAGAAGAAACAGTGAACGTGTCGCAATAATAGATTTAACAATAATAAACAGAAATATAATAACGATAATATCAAATACGTATCAACACTTCGTATTTCCCGTCAATGTATCCGCGCTAAAAAGAATTGCATTAAAGCAAAAGCTATAGCTACAGTTTTTCCCCAAGTCAGTATAGAAATCAAAATAAACAAGAATCGTGAAATTGGAAAACCTTCTCCGCATTGCTACCCACAGCTGACAAAACGAAACGTAAATCTTAATAAACAAAAAGTGATACTTCACGTTGTCGTGATGTCTGTACCCACTTTATCCTCAAGACATACTACATAGTACATAGCATAAATATTTGTAATACGAGAGCGTTTCTCCTACTATCATATATGCATAGTATATATCTGTACTTATTCCAAATTGTAGTTGGCATCTTTGGCTTTTTCTTATACTTATATAAGGCACTCATTGCCTTGTTGTTGCTGATGCCGCTGTGTTTTCGTTGTTCTTATAACATAATAAAAACTGTTGAGTAAACAATTTATTTTTGGTCATCGTCTTACCACTCACTGCTATGTAATGCCATTCAAATTCCTATTGTTGTTTTGTTAATACTTTGTGTTGTTATTGTTGTTTCTGCTCATTGCTTTTAGAGAGTACAGAAAGTAAAATTTGAGAGACATGCTCATCTTCTTAAACACTATATATAGAGTTAGGGTGGAAGTGGGGGAGAGAAAGTATTTACCAAACACTAGTAAAACGAAAATATTTTTAAAATCTGCTATATGATTTATAGGTTTACGCTTATACATAGAAGAGCAAGCTCAAGTGCTGATTTAGCAGTTTTTGTTGTTGCTTGTTAGTTTATCGTTCTTTGTTTAGTATTTCCACTAATATTTCGTTGTGCATTTTTTTTATATAGAAAACTTTATATGGTGCTCCAGTTACTCTCACTCTCTTTCTATTTCTTTAGCAGAGAGTCCTATGACGTAGAGTCGTAGTCCGTGTCGTCATTTCATACATATTGCAAGAAGTTCCTTTGTTATTTATATTTTTTCCTTACAATGCATGTACATATGTATGTGTGTATGTGAATGTGTTAGTCATATATACTTTATACAAAAGAAAAAAAAAACAAAACAAGAGGAAAAAGAAAAAATTAATCTTAGATATTTGTTGTAATAAGAAAAGTTTTTATCTCATTTTCAGAACTTAAGTTTTCTTTTAGTTTTCTCGATAAGAAGTTTTTCAATAAATTTACAAAGTATGAAAGTTTTATACTGATAAAAATTTTTTGTTTTATTGAATAATATTTGCTGTTAATGTACAACATATCAATTTTAATTTAATCTGAAATTATGAACGTCTTAAGTAAAAATAAGTAATTAAATTTCTATTTAATGGATGATTTGGAATTTGTTAGGTATATGTATGTACATATGTATGTATTTCTCGCATTCATTAATGAGTCATCTGATTTGGAAATATGCGGCACAAACAACATTAGGTTTTCTTAAGGAGAAACGAACAGTTGCACTTTAATTAATTATGTACGTTTGATAAATACCGTAATCAATGAGACTGAACACAAGGGAGCAACTGCACATGCAATATGTTTTAGTCTCTTTGTACATCGTCGCTGCCCCTGGCATAAAATATTGCATAGTCCACTTTTCAAAATAAGTTTTTTTTTCCAATTCTCTTTTGGTATTGCCACTTGCCTTTCTACACAGCAAGATTTCTTGAGCAATTTTACTTTTACTTTGTCTGACACATGTCAGAGAACGAACAGCACAAAAGAAAACTGGCCGTTACGAGTAAGTATTCGTACTCATCTCTCTCTCTCTCTCGTCTTTCCTCTCTTAAACTTAACTTGCTTTCAAGAAAACTTGCCATGTGGCTAACGGGACATACAATTTATAGCGCAGAAATTCGCCTAAGATTAATTGCTCTTATGTGCCCAGGCTCAATTAAAATGGTGATCCGATGAAAAATAGTAAAAGAGAAATTCGTGCGAAGATGAGGGAAATAAGATGAGCGACATTTGATTGCTCATAATGTAAGAACTACTCCTCTACACTATACGACAAAATTTAAACTGCTTTGCTTATTTTTCATGCAGAGATGTGATTTCTGGCTGTTATCTTTTTCAATTAGTGCAAACTTATTTTGCCTTTTAAATGAAATCATATCAATCAAAAAAAAATATAATATTAGCATTTGCAAAAAAATTCTTCAATATTTAATTTTATTAAATTTATTGATTTATTTCCACTCAAGCACTCCAACAAAATATTGAATATTCCTTTCCATGTTCTTCGTTCGTTAGATATTTTGTTGGAAAATGTGTACCAATAAATAACGAGAATATTTTTGTATGTTGCATACTAAAAGAAATAAATCTGCTCAGGCATACATACATACATACATACATACATAATAATGTATGTATGTTTTTGTATATGCATGTCTGTATAGGTTTTCGTAATGCGATAAAGATGAGTGGACAACAACATATGTTGCTGTATATTCTATGTTGTTTTTCAAACGAGACTTACGACGAAAACCGGACAATAAAAAAACGTAGCAACGAAAAATTTATAAATCACAAAGACCATACATATCCATAGACAGAACAGAAGCAGGACAAAACTGTAGGATTGCGTCAGCATATTTTTGATGCTTGGATAACTTCAATGAGAGAATCAAGGGAGAACTTTGAACCTTTTTTGTCTTTTGACCAGTAACAGCTAAAACATAAACTCAAAAGCAGATTGAATACACAATATTTTTTGATACTAGCAATTGCGGTATGTACATATATACATATATGTACATACACGCATACCATACATATCGCTGCCTTAATTTGCTAAAGCCCTAACATCAAATATGTCAAAATCGAGCTTTTGATGGATTATGATTAAGCGTATCCATCTGCATCTCTGGCAAACATTTTAACATTTTGGACACCAAAGACTTACGTCATTTTATTTAACCTTAAATTATAATACATATTTTGGAAATAATACTTAATTATACTAATATAAAAGTCTGTAAATGTTTTTTGCTTCTCATGAAAAATTTTATAAATGTGGATTAGACCTTTAGCAAATTAAGGTAGCGATGTGTATGTAGCTACATATGTAAATATATAGTACTACATATTATTCGATTCGCAGTAGAAAATCAATGGATAGACAAAACTACAAACGTTCGTTTTATATTGCAACAATGCAGCAAAAGGAAAAGCAGCAACAATTTGTTTGCAATATTATTTCGTCATTTTGGCTTTCTACGGATATCCACATGCACTTGTACATAGCATGTGTGAGTGAGTGTCTGTGTACATTTTTATAGTGCAGTGTGTTTGTATGTATGTATTTTGTTTGTGGTTTGCGGTATAAATATTTTTCCAGATTTTTCGTGAAACAAACGTAAACTATTAGATTTGTTGTGGTAATGTATTTTTGCGGAGAAAAGTATTATCTAGTAAATAAGATTTTAGCACATTTGAAGAGTGAACTGAACGAATTTGAAATGGAAGAAGTGAGTAGAAGAAGAAGTGTATAAAAGAAAATGGCTTGAAAATGAGAATTACTAATATCAAAAATCAATCTCTTCCAAAAGCTTTAATACTAGCCTCTCTTTCTCTCTCGCCTTCTCTCACACATCATGCTAGGGACTATCGCACTTGAACATATTCGTTCTCTCCAATAGCACTCTACTAAAGAAGAGCATGTATTGTATATAACAGGTTGAAGTCACCTCAGAGAGCTAAAGTTAAAGTGTTTTGTTTTTGGATTTGAGACTACAAACTTTGACATTTCAAATAAAAAAAAAAAAGCAGTGCTCTGGCTGAGGTGACTTCACCTGGTTAAATTATCCATGCTTTATAACATTGTTGAGTATTGCTTTGAACGCATATATGCACCATATAACCGATTTTGAGCAAGATAAGCTCTTTACGCTCTTTACGCTCTTTGTCCATCACTGTTTTATACCATTTTTGGTTAATACATGTTAATACTCCAATACACATTGACGACAGCAGCTACAAGAACACATGACTACGAATAGCTGCTGGCTTTAATAGTCGCCGTGTACTCAGCTACTTGATCACAATGGAAGCGGCAGCCACACAGTCAATGGCATTTCTCTTTACTCCCCTTTGTTGCTTGCTTTTAAAATTAGAAATTGATTTAAATTGGTGACGGCCACAATTGCTATGATCTTTGCCCGTAACTTATTTGTACCAACTGCATTTCTATTAGTATGTGCAGTTATTCTTTGGTATTACTGCTATTTTTTGTTGCTTTCCAACTTTGCATAACACATGCAATACTCTTCTGTTCGATTACTCATCATTCTCCGTTTTCATTTCTCAATTTTCTCCTGAATTGCAAAGCATAAAATAAATAATATTAATGCGATATATTAATTTTGTTGTTTCTGTTTGGAATTATGGTGTTTTTTGAAATTTAAACTGTTTTTTGTTGTTTCAGCTCATTTGATTCTTGAAAAATCTTATGCAAAAGCAAAACAGAATCTCGACTTTCTTTCGAAATCAGAGAATAGCAACTTCAATATTATTGCTTCAATAAATATTATTCGCAATGCAAGGCGAGCAAGTTATGGTATGTTGCTGTTGCTGTTGCTGTTGCTAAATTGTAGCTACTTAAAGGCTGCAATGATTTTTTGTTTATATTACTTCGCTTTCGCTTTCAGTCTTGGAATTAAATTACTATGCTGAAAATGCAAGGCCTTTCATCTCAATGAAATGGAAGGGGTCGAAATCTATTTTCAAATTGTGTTTCGGGAAACTCAAATTAATTTCAGAAGAGCAAAATTTACGAGAAATAAAGCGAAATTGAATTTCGGAGTAGTCAAATAGAATTCAGAAAGTGTCTAATTGAGTTCGTAGTAGCAAAATTTATTTCACAAAGAACGCAATTGTCTTTAGAATTGCTAAATTGTACTAAATTTATTTTGGAAAGTGTCAAATGGAAATATACGCTATACTGAAAATATAGCAAATTCAATTCAGAATAGTAAAATTTAGTGTAGGAAAGCATCAAATCGAATTCGGAACAGTCACAATGTTACTAAATTTTATTCAGAATAAACAAATTTATAACAAAAAAAAAATAAAAAATATAACATTATAATTGGGATAGTCCAATTGATATCAGATAGCTTCAAATAGAATTCGGAATAGTTAAAGTCAATTAAAATTGTGTAAAAATTATTTAAATTAGTCGAATTTAGTGGAGAAAGCGGTAAACTGAGACAGCAATCATCAAGTTTGGTACGAAAATATGAAATTATTGAATTCGGAATGATAAAATTTAGTAGACCTGATCCTCTTTTTACACGGTTCGTCGGGACCAAGAAAATGCCGCGTAAAAATAAACCGTGCAAAAAAACCCATTTTTCTTGCAAAGTTGCCTTTTCATTCCAATTTTGAAACAAAATCGTGTAAAAGAAACAAGCGTGTAAAATAAACTCATTTTATGTATGGTAAAATTCCTAACTCGTTCCGTAAATAAGATTATGTACACAAATTTAGGGTACATATAATAACTAAGTGCATTTTAAGTCTTTTATTTTATGTAGCGAATTTCTTTGCAAAAAGCTTTTTAACCAACCGTTACTGGCTTGAAAGTTAGACAGGCTGGCGTTAGCTGAAGTAGATGGCTCTTCGATGATTTTTAATGATTCATAACACTTCTGCGCCTTTGCTTTGATGGTTCTAGGAATCCTTTTTCCTATCCACAGGAATCCTTTTTTGAGCATGGTCTTCGAGCTATAATACAAGTGCACGCTCTGTTTTTGCCATTACAACATCTCTAGCGTAAAACGTCTGTGCAAAGCTGCCGGTATTGCTTGATGAAATCACCTTTCG
This sequence comes from Palloptera scutellata, assembly GCA_958295655.1. Classification (NCBI taxonomy): domain Eukaryota; kingdom Metazoa; phylum Arthropoda; class Insecta; order Diptera; family Pallopteridae; genus Palloptera; species Palloptera scutellata. The sequence continues at coordinate 26,977,944 of OY282450.1, forward strand.
TGTGGCACTTTCATTCCCTTTTATAGTGCGTACGGTTGCCTCATTTTGCTTTTTTCGCCTTGCAATTGCTGCAACTTTTACACCAGCGCCCAAACTGTCTTCGAATTCGAATTTTTTCGATTAAATTTATTTCTACGCGTTTGGCGCCATCGCAAGCTGTAATTTTTTGACATTTCTTTGTCTTGCTTTTTCTATTTTTTGACAATAGGGTTGCATTTTGTTGCCTATGGCTGTTTTGCGTATGTACAAAAAACAAAAAATAAGGTATTAAAACACGTTTATTTCCGAAAACTGGTTATACATTCAATCTTCAAAGTAATGGCCATTGCTAGCTACACCAAATTTTCTCTTCTCTCTGGCAATTTGTGGAAGCCTCGCGAAAGAAACTGTTCGTTTTTTGAGTCAAACCAGTCATCGAACCATTTTTTCACATTTTCGTGCGAATCGAAGTGCTGCTCCGCAAGTGCGTGCCCCATGCCCCATTGATGAAAATAAGTGGTAGTCAGATGGAGCCAAGTCTCGTGAATATGCCGCATGGGGGATGGTTTCCCAGCTATACAATTCTACCAATTCCCGAGTCTGTTTTGTTCTTGGTCGATGTAATGGTGCATTGTCATCAAGAAAAATCACTTTGTGTTGCCTAGCTTGATATTCTGAACGTTTTCGCTGCAAAGCACGATTCAAATTGGCCAATTGTTATTGTAACTGTTTCACCTGATTTCAGAAGTTCAAACCAGATAACACCTCGCTGATCCCAGAAAACACAGAGCATTCTCTTCTTTCCGAAGCGATTTGGCTTTGCTGTCGATTTGGCCGGTGTATCGGGCTTAACATATCATCGTTTCGTTTACTTTTGGGATTCTCGAAATAGTCCCATTTTTCATCGCCAGTAACAATTCGATGAAGATATGACTTTCTTTTGTACCTGGCGAGCAACATTTCAAAGTGTTTTTTTTCGATTTTCTAGCTGTCTTTCAGTCTTTCAGTCAATTCATGCGGAACCCGTTTTCCCACCTTCGAAATCAATCGCATGGCTTTTAAATGTTCAGAAATGCATTGATGGGTCACATGTAACATAATTGTTCTGCAAGTTGTGCTTCGATGAGCTTCCAAAACAGATATCTTCAATTGGAAACAGAAAATCAATGATGTCGGCATATCGTCGTTTGTAGGCACAAAATTCGACATTTTTACGAGCCAACAAAAAAATATGTTGTTGTATGAAGTTTGATTGTTTATGAACTGAATATCGTTGACAGAACTAAATGCGAAGAAATGGCGCAAACGATTTGATTTGACAGAGCGTATAATTATACCTAGCGACACAGAGATGTCATTTCCGGTTTCATACTTGTACACCTTCATTATACTTCATTAGGAGTGCATTGCAGAGTATTTATCGTAGTCACAGAGGATCTCTCTCCAGATGTGACTATATCTACCTAGTCTTGCCATAAGTTCTGTTACAAGCTTTTCAAAGTAGTAGGCTTTGAAATGTTAAATTGAATGATCCCGTTATTCGCATTTTTTTGGTACAATGTTCTATTGCAAAACAAATTCAAATCAGTTTGGTTTCAAATTTTGCGTAATTAATATGGAAAATCGCATCGCGGTGATTGCATTGCACAAATGCGGAAAGAGCGCAAGTCAAATATTCACGTTGCTAAAAGAAACTCGAAATCTCGAAAATGTTTGTTTATCGTACCATCGATCGTTTCTTGGAATCGTCTCAAGTGGAAGACAGGCTGAGAAGTGGTCGACCTCGCGTTGTTCGTACGAGTGGATCGATAAAAGCTGTGCGGGAGCGGATTCGGCGAAATCCCTTAAGAAAGCAAAAGATCATGGCTAGAGAAATGGATACGTCTTCCAGATCCATGTCACGACTAATCCGTGATGACCTCCACATGAAGGCCTTTCGCAGTTGCACAGGCCATCTTTTAACTCCACGGCTAAAACAAATACGATTGGAAAGATGTAAGGCACACAAGAAATGGTCATGAAAATATCCTTTTTACGGATGAAAAAATTTTTACGGTGGACGAAGTTTTTTTATAAGCAAAACGACAAAATCTATGCGAGAACATATCTGAAGAAGAAGCTAAATTTATTGTGCCAAGGGTTCAGAGAGGTCATCATCCAACATCCGTTATGGTCTGGTGGGTAGTATCCCATAAAAAAAAGGGCGTTAAAACTGTAGCAAAAGTGTACCAACAAGATGTCTTGGAAGGCGTGGTGAAAGACTTGACAATAACCCTCTTTAATGAAGAGCACTGGGTCTTTCAACAAGACTCTGCATCGGCACACGAAGCCAAAACAACTCAATTGTGGCTACGTCACAATATTCCAGCCTTTATTAGTGCTGAAGATTGGACCTCGGGAAGCCCAGATTTGAATCCCCTTGATTCAAATCTGATTACAAATTGTGGTCAGAGCTAGAAGGTGTAGCCTGCAGAATTCCCCACCGAAATTTGGAGAGTCTTAAGAAAGCTCTTATTTCAGCAGCGTCATCAATACCCATCGAAACCATACGTGCCGCTATAGCCCAATGGCCTGATTGTCTAAAGGCGTGCATTAAAGCGAGAGGTGACCATTTTGAATAAGATGTTGATTTTCAGAAACACTATAATTTAATAACAACAACAACAAAAAATTACAACACATTAAAAAAACTCGTTTCTTTAATTTTTACTCTATATTCAAATTGTAACAGAACTTATGGCATTACTACGTATACCATCGTAAGGCGTGAAGGTTTTCATTAGAAGGCCTAGGTGTAGAAGGTGTAGGTAGAAAGTGTAAATTAAAATACTGCATAGTTAAATTGAATTCGTAATCGAGTTTAAAAAGTGAAAGGTTAACAACTTTAAATCGTAACAGTTTATTCAGAATAAAACGCTCATCGAATTCAGACACTGAAGTCATGATGGTGAACTTGAATTGGAAAAATTCGAAATTTGTACCACCGTACACCATGTAGTGTAGTAGTTGCCACTCGCAAACAAATACCATTAAAATGCACTTTACCAGAATGAAACGTAAAATACTATTTTCTACCAATATTTTTGTATTTTTTCTTTAAATCATGAGTTTTTTTTTCATTTTTATTTCAGAGTCTCGGCTTCCCATTGGCTTCATTGGTGGCCATTAATCGCACCGCTGCTGAGTTGCGTTACCTTCAGGGTGGCACATGCCCCACTGATAAGAACTCACAATTGTCCTCGGGCATTCAATTTTATTGTGATATGCGAGCTGGACGTGTAAGTACTTAAAAATAACTACATATATACGTACATATATACAGGGTGCGACATCTTTTATGTCAGCATGTGAATATTGAATAACTTACTTAAAAAGAAAACAACCAATTTACATATGTAAGGCATTTTTATTTAATTTGATCTTTTACAATTTATTTGGGCTAGTTTATGAATACAACGTCAGCCAATCAAGTGGCCGCCATTATTGACCAAAGCATAAGGTGCGCTTTTTTCATCAATTTTTCGAGCATCTCGGGTGGTATAGCAATGATTTCGGCACGAATGTCTGCTTTGAGCTCATCAATGGTCTGAGGCTTTCTGGCGTACACTTTGCTTCTCAAATAACCCCACAAAAAGAAGTACGGAGGGGGGTTAAATCTGGAGATCTGGGTGGCAATGTCAATGTCGCAATTTTTTTACACTAATTTTCGTTGCAGAAACTGAATTGTTTGATTTGCAGTGTGGCATGGCGCACCGTCTTGTTGAAATCAGTCACACATTTGTGGGCAGACATAATGAGCCAACATCCACCGCTATCGATTCCCATCGACTGTTTCGCTTTCTCTGAAGAAAACTGAGCCAATTATGGTTTTGGCGCAAATGCCAACCCAAGCAGTCACTTTTTGGCTATGCAATGGTGTTTCATGGATCTCCTGTGGATTCTCCGTTCCCCGAATGGAGCAATTTAGCTTGTTAACGGGGCCAGAGAGTGTAAAATGTGCCTCGTCGGTCATCAAAATGTCCTTTTCCAAAAATCAGCTTCAGTGTCAACCATTCGAGCGGCCGTATTTGGCCGTATTCCAAGCGACATGGACGATCTGTCGGCAATATTCTTTCGAGTCAATTGCACTTTATACGGAAACAAATGCAAATCATTCTTGAAAATGCGCCGCAAGGTGTTTCCACTGACGCCAAAACGCTGAGCTCGGTAACGACACGACACATGTGGGTTCTCGGCTACACTCTCTCTTACCGCTTCAACCAGTTCATTGGAATGTCTTGGGCGTTGATGAACCGCATGTTGACGATCTTCCAATGCCCCATGCTTAGCAAAATTCAATACCAAAACGAGGAAAAGTGTTGTTAGACGGTGCTCGTTGGTCACGATATGCACGTTGAGTTAACACAACTGGACGACTATTTTCAATGGACAGCGTCACTATTTCGGTGCGTTGTTTTGGTTGTGAAGCGATTCATGTTTAAAATTGTACTGAATTGACGTTTCCCATTTCAAAAACATGTTTACTCAAGTCAATCGTTTGATAAATGTATAAAATTATTCATTGTTTACATAACGACATAAAAGATGGCGCACCCTGTATAGAGTTACATACCTATGCATTTATGTTTTTGATTTTATTTTTACAATTTAAATACACACATACATTAATTGATCAATTGTTTATCGCCCACTATCGCACTATTGTGCATTAATAATCGATTTGTGTGAGTGTGTGTGTGAATGGCACGAAGCACACACACACACACACACACAGAGACATTTAGTTTGCAATTTGTGTATGGGTATTTAAAAGCTTTGGCATCATTGTTTTATTATTGGCTTATTGCCAAATGCAGCAGCCAGTCGGCAGCAGTCGGCAGCAGTCAGCAGTCACCGCTGCACTTTTGCACTCTACTGCATTGTCTATCAGTTTTTGTTTTTTTGTTTTCGTTGATTCCTGTTTGTTTTTTGTTGTTGTTGTTTGTAGACAGTAGATTTGCATTGTAATTTAATACTTGAACTGCGGTTGCATCATTGTTTTGCCATTACCATCATTGAGTTGGGGACTTTGGAGAGAGTTTTGGGGCGGTTTTTGCGGGAGGGGAGGTAGGGGGAGGGGGGGGGGGCGCGGCTGTTTGAGGCAGGTGACCTTTGCGGCTTTTGCAGCGAACCACAAACGCTTTGTTATTTGCTTGTAGAGACAAAGGTCTATGATGTAATGGAAGTGATAGGTTTTAAATTAATTTAATATTTCATGTAGTGGTTCACAATGTCGGTTTTCATTTTATTAATTTTATTTTTTTTTTGTGTTTGTTTAAATTTGAATTGGTGTTTTTTTTGTTGTTTAGAATTTAATAGTTTTTTGTGGTTAATTTTTTTTTTCTTGTCATGTGGACTCATTGTGAGTGGTCAATTAAATTTTAGTTATTGCCTAATTTACACTTTTCTGATATGTGTTGATTGGATGGATTGGATGAATGGATGGATGGATGTGAAGAAGGCCGAGAACCTGACCTGACGAGTGCAGGACAGTTCCTCAAGCACTCAATCTATGTAGCCCATTGTGTTGATTACTTTAATATGTTTTTAATTGCTTTAAACAGTATTAAAACCGATGATCGGTCTTGGCCGCCTACACAAAGCTTCGCCAGTCACTTCTGCTATGCGCGCGCTGGCGCCAGTTGATAAGGCCAAGTGCAGTCAGGTTGCCCTGCACCTGCTCTTTCCAACGGAGATTAGGACGTCCCCTTCTGCGTGATCCTCCACCGTGGTTCGAATAAAACACCTTTCTAGCCGGAGCGCTTTCTTCCATTCGCTCAACATGACCCAGCCAGCGAAGCCGCTGGAGTTTTATACGCTTGACTATGTCAGTGTCGGCGTACAGCTCATACAGCTCATCGTTCCATCTTATTCGATACACGTCGTCCACGCATACTGGACCGTAGATCTTACGGAGTATCTTCCTCTCGAACGCTCCTAACAGTCTCTCATCATTGATGGTCAATGTCCACGTCTCTGCGCCATACATTAGGACGGGAAGGATGAGGGACTTATAGAGCGTTATTTTCGTCGGTCGAGAGAGGGCTCTACTTCTCAATTGCCTACTGAGCCCGTAGTAACACCTGTTGGCAAGAGTTAGTCTCCGCTTGATCTCAAGGCTGACATTATTGTTGGTGTTTATGCTGGATCCTAGATAAACGAAATCCTTGACGACTTCAAAAGTGTAGTTGTCAACAGTGACATTTTGTCCAAGACGCCGTGACTCTTTGTTTGTTGACACAAGGTATTTCGTTTTGTCCTCGTTCACCACTAGACCCACACGACGAGACTCCCTTTCCAGGTTGGAGAATGCTGCACTGACTGCTCGAGCGTTTTTGCCAATGATGTCAATATCATCAGCGTATGCTAGCAGCATGACACTCTTGTAGAAGATAGTGCCAGAGATGTCGATGTTCGCAGCTCGAATTATTTTCTCCAGCATTAGGTTAAAGAAGTCGCACGATAGGGAGTCACCTTGTCTGAAACCTCTTTTGGTATCAAATGGTGCGGAGAGGTCTGTCCCAATTTTCACTGCGCTGGTGGTGTTGGTCAGTGTCATTTTGCAAAGACGAATTAGCTTTTCAGACATTGCGGCGTACAAGTGATCCCTAATCGTGCTGTCGAAGGCGGCTTTATAATCGACAAATAGATGATGGGTGTCGATCTGTTTTTCTCGGGTCTTTTCCAGGATTTGCCGTAGTGTGAATATCTGGTCGATGGTGGATTTACCAGGCCTGAAGCCACACTGATAAGGTCCAATCAGTTTGTTGACGATGGGCTTCAGTCTTTCGCACAGTACGCTCGATAGAACCTTATATGCAATATTAAGAAGGCTGATCCCACGGTAGTTGGCGCAGATCGTGGAATCACCCTTCTTATGGATTGGGCAGAGTACGCTGAGATTCCAATCACTTGGCATGCATTCATCTGACCATATTCTGCATAGAAGCTCATGCATGCGTTTTTTGAGCTCTTCGCCTCCGGTCTTAAACAACTCAGCAGGCAGGCCATCTGCACCTGCAGCCTTATTGTTTTTCAGCCGAGCAATGGCTGTTAAGACCTCCTCATAGTCAGGCGGCGGTACTTCAACGCCGTCAGTGATTGGGGTTTCCGGAGTGGGTTCCGCAGTGGCGGGATTATTGCCGTCTTCGCCATTAAGCAGCTGCGAAAAGTGCTCCCTCCATAATCTCATTATGCCCTGGATATCTGTCACCAGATTTCCATCTTCATCCTTGCAGGAAGAGGCCCCGGTCTTCAAACCAAGAGTCAGGCGTCTTATTCTTTCAAAGAATTTTCGGACCTCGTTCCTGTCCCGCAACATTTCGATATCATTGAACTCGCGTCTTTCTTCATCTCTTTTCTTGCGCCTGAAAAGACGTTTCTCCTCCCTCCTCAACTTTCTGTAGCGCCAGCTAAGTAAGTAAGTAAACAGTATTAAATGTAAGGGATCGAACTTTTTGTTTCAAGATACCTGTGGGCACAAGATAGTAAGACTTTGTTCATAATTTCAAATTTTTTTATTCATTCCCCTTCAAAGTAATCCCCCCCGGCCCCTATACACTTGTGCCAACGTTTTTTCCCAATTCTCGAAACAGTTGTTAAAGTCAATTTCCGGAATAGCCTTCAATGCGCTTAGCGATTCATGTTTAATGTCTTCAATTGACTCAAAACGGTGTCCACGAAGCGGTTTTTTGAGTTTAGAAAATAGCCAAAAGTCACATGGCACACGGTGCTAAGTCAGGCGAATAGGGTGGTAGGGTGGTTGCGGAACGATATCAGTCGAATTTTTGGCAAAATGGTCTCGTAAAACCAATGCAGTGATTTTGGAACCAATCGTGCATTCACTCTTCTTAGGCCCAAATGATGTTTTAAAATGGTTTTCACTGATCCTTCCGATATTCCAACGATGCCAGTAAGGTCTCTGACTGTTAATCGTCGATGTCGATTCTCGAGCACCAATTCCTTGATTTTATTGACGTGTTGATGATCAGTTGATGTTGATGGCCGTCCTGGACGTGGTTCGTCGTCAACGCGTTCTCGACCATCTTTGAACAATTTGTACCAATCAAAAACACTTGCTCGCGACATACAATTATCACCGAAGGCCTTTTCCTGAACGTTTCGGCACCAGAAATTTGATTTCGCACACAAAATTTAATGGAACTTCTTTGTTGAATAATTTCACTCATTGTGAATTTCAAATCGCCGAATGCACTTTTTGTACTTCAGAAAGACAAGCGTATACTAAACACTAATGATTATTTTGATGTGACATTTGGCACAGATGTCAACGACAGTCACTAAACACTAATGATTATTTTGATGTGACATTTGGCACAGATGTCAACGACAGTCATACCAACCTTAAAAAAATAATATTTTGATGAATGGGTTTCCGCGCGAAATTTAAATTAAAAAGTCTTACTAACTTTTGCCCACAATAGTAGACCACAAGTTGTTGATCGGGTTCAGATCGGAGCCATTTGAGGGGCCATTCCATTACTTCAACATTCTTGCTTTCAAAGAATTGGGCTGCCTTTTTCGCCTTATGTTTTGAGGATCGTTGTCCTGCATCAATATGGAGTCGATTTTTGTTGAAGTGACAACTTCTCGAAAGAAGGAAAATACCCTTGATTCAATACTGATTTATACCTATATATGCATTGCTCTGGAGTCCGTCCATTTTGCCTTCAGTCAGCATCAACTTTCCGACACCGCCTTTGTTAAAACATCACCAAAAGAGAATTTTTCCGTCACCAAATTTAACAGTAGAGCCAATCGTAACACGTTGTTATCTTCTTCGATGGCTTCTTCCAAACAAACCGAATTCCATCTGACCTTGCACGTTTATTTTGTTTCCATCAGTTCATAATACGGTAGCCCATCGCTGTTCTGGAGTCCAGTTTTTATGGGGTTTTGTGAACTGTAGTCTTAGTTACATAGGACGGCTTGTGAAAAGCGGTTTTTAAATTTTTCGTTTGGCTTTGTAACCCATTTTTCCTAACTCACGATGAACGCTCATCTGTGACACCTCCTTCCCGTACCAGTTTTTTTTTTAACTCCTTTCGAACATCAGTGCCTGATTTTGCTGCTCCTGCACGGATTAGACGACTTAACATTGCTCCTGTCATTGTCATTAAGTTTAGACAAGCGCTCGGCGTGGTGCTTTGGAAGAGGCAAATTCATGCCGATTAGAGATATTTTTTTAACAGATCTAGCAACTTGACGGTAAGATAAGACTCCATTCAGGTTGTTTTTATCCTAATTTCGATTGTTGACCGGGCTCTATTTTCTTCACTCTGCCTGAAATGTGTACTTTGCTTTCATTCTAATAACAAAATTTGATATTGCTTCTTACCAAATTTTTGCTGTCAATTACTTGAGATAATTTACGATGTTCATGGAACTGCATAAATTAAGTGATGTGACGCAATTGAGCACGTGACTACGTATGACACATTACACTCAGAAACAAAAAAAAGAAAATAGTGGTAAAAAATTTCCAGTATGCGTAGACGACGTGTATCGAATAAGATGGAACGATGAGCTGTATGCGCTGCACGCCGACACGGACATAGTCAAGCGTATAAAACTCCTGCGGCTTCGCTGGCTGGGTCATGTTGAGCGAATGGAAGAAAGCGCTCCGGCTAGAAGGGTGTTTTATTCGAACCACGGTGGAGGAACACGCAGAAGGGGACGTCCTGATCTCCGTTGGAAAGACCAGGTGCAGGGCAACCTGACTGCACTTGGCCTTATCAACTGGCGAAGCTTTGTAGAGGCGGCCAAGACCGATCATCGGTTGTCGTGCCAGTTAAGTAAGTAAATAGTAAAAAATGTCGCGTTAAATTGCCTTAGTAGTTGTAAGACATGTGCTCTTCAGTTTGATGATGATTTGATTTTATGTGCTACAAATAATTGTAATTAAAAAATTAATATATCTTTGTATCACACAGATAGACTATTTGCTCAATTTTGTTACATACTGTAGTTGTTGAAGCTGTGATAAAATGGAACATCTTGAGATTTTATATTCTTCAAAACATGTTTTATTTTTGGAGCAATCAATATAATGACCTTAATAGGCATCGAAAGGCTTAGAGTTATTTGTTTTTTTATTTTTAATACATGTAGAAACTCTGAAACGTGTAGCCGCTACACTCTAAAGAATAACCGTTTTCAATTTAACTCGTCATGTAATTCACTCTGAGGTTGTACGAAATCGTATGATTTTCGGAGTGATTAACGTGACGAAATTCGTCATACGATTTCGTACAAGTTCAGAGTGAATTAAGTACGTGACGATTAGTAAGTTCACAGCAGAGACGATTCGACCCTGCACTTTCTGCCCCGCTCTTACCTTCTCATACTTATAACTTATAGCTTCTCGATGTTCACCTACATTCTGCACTGTTCTATAGAGAGAAACGTATATATGATGATTTCGTGATGGATGGAAATGATAGATGGATCTATCATCGCAGTGGCGGTCACCTTAATGACTGCCTGGTGCTGTATAATCTCAGGACCTTCGTCTCGGGACTCAATTGGCTCTAATGAACTAATTTTTTTTTTATTGATACATTCAACACACAGGGTGTACCCCTATGAATGCAGAGTATTGTGTTGAATGGAAGGAAGATTGATAGGTGAGAGGAAGAAGGAGGGAGAATTAGAGTGTAAATGTGATCATACATTTGCCATTCATGCTGTCTCTCCGCATTCGTCTTTGCAAAATTTTATTCAATGAAATTCGAATTCTGTTGTGCCTCAAGTTGTTTGCGAAGTCTACGCTCTCGCGAAAGCTCGGTGCTGGTTTTTGGGTTTTATTTCACGATAGCAGAATCTGGGCATCCTTTTTGGGCCTCCATTCGAAGGCGAATCTACATTCTCGTTGCCTCTCAGCTGCAGTTTTTGATGGAGATTTTATTATAACACAATCGCCATTTGTTTGTGCCTCGCGTTTGTTTTTTTTTTTGCAGTCCATACTAGCTCTTTCTTTCAGCTCTATAAATTCCTAACGATTTTTGTTTGAAATGTAAAATTTTTGTTTGATATGTCAAATTTTACAAGAAACTGATGGGCAGCGCCCTCTAACGATCGAGTACGATTCATATTCAGCGCTCTCTACCAATCAAGTTTGAATCGTACGCGAATCAGCGCCCTCTGTCAATCGAGTATGGATCATAGTGAATCATACTTGATTGATAGACGGCGCATAGTGGATGTACTCGTATATGTGCATACACATAATTTTGTATACGCTACTTTCGCGTTTTTTTTTCAGCTTATACTCACTCATTCATTCAGCTCTAGAAATTTCTAACGATTTTTGTTTGAAATGTCAAATTTTACAGAAACTGATGGGCAGCGTCCTCTGACAATCGAGTATGATTCATATTCAGCGCTCTCTACCAATCAAGTTTGAATCGTACGCGAATCAGCGCCCTCTGTCAATCGAGTATGGATCATAGTGAATCATACTTGATTGATAGACGGCGCATAGTGGATGTACTCGTATATGTGCATACACATAATTTTGTATACGCTACTTTCGCGTTTTTTTTTCAGCTTATACTCACTCATTCATTCAGCTCTAGAAATTTCTAACGATTTTTGTTTGATATGTAAAATTTTACAAGAAACTGATGGGCAGCGTCCTCTAACAATCGAGTATGATTCATACTCAGTGCCCTCTATTAATCGATAGAGGAAAAGAGGGCTCCTCTATCGACTAATAGAGGGCGCATAGTGGACTCATGTTGCCCATCATCTGTGTGTATATACATATGCATTCACATTTTTTTCATCCTTGATTGATAGAGGGCGCTACTCTTCATTCCCGCACGATCATCTTTTACCCCCTCGTAAATATAAGAACGTTTCTAAAAAAGTGGTCGCTGTGGCGTAGTGGTAGTGCGTTGGACTGCTACGCAGAGTGTCCGGGGTTCGAATCTCGGCACAGGCAAAATCAAAAAAAAAAAAGTAGAAAAAATAATTTTTCTACACGGCACCACCTCTTGTCAGGCAATGGCAAACCTACAAGAGTAAAAATTGCTATGAAAAGCTTTTCCTTCGCCGTTCGGATTCGGCTTTAAACTGTAGGTCCCTTCCATTCATGTACAAATATAACACGCACAACATGAGTGGATGCGAAAAGCTCGGCCTAGGCCCTCCATGGGCTGTTGTGCCATCAAAAGTAAGTAAAGTAAAGTTCTAAAAAAGTAAACTTAAAAAGCGCTCAATTGAAAGCACTAGCCGCACTAGCCCCCAGGATATATCCCACATCATCGAGATACTTAAAACAGCAGAAATTTGTATGTATCATCTCTTTCCATTACCAGCAAGTATTGGAATACTTGTTTCCAACAAAAGTGAATGCATTTCCGTTCAAAAATTAAATTTAATCAGCATATTTTAATTACTTCCGCAATTAAATTCATTAAAAATGAACCGTTTTCAATTAAACTTTTTTCCATTGTTTGCCTCCGCCACTACACTCCATTCTCCTCCACCAGCTGCTGTTAGCTTTTCTGTAATTCTCAAATTCTCTTTTTCAGGGCACGCCAGTTCTGCAAACAGTTATCGACTGTCACTATCAATTCGTTTGGCGCACCAATGTCATTTGTCCGCCGCACATGTGCAATTTTAATGCTGACACCTGCGAAATAATTAACGATGAGCTTAATGTGCGTTTCAATCTGAAAAAAGCGTCCTTCACAACGGACGAGGGTAAAATAAAGGTAAAGAAAGAAAGAAAAAGAAAAAAAGAAAACGATTTGCATTTAAACAAAGCGCAGATATGACAATGAAATTATCAAACCCTCTTTTTCAGATTCAAAAAGGTCAAAACGAATTTATGCTTAACATTTGCGGGCCGCATCGTAAGGCACTGACGGATTACTCGCAAGGTGCGGTGGAACTCTTTTTCACTGCCAAAGGTCCATGCGGCGTCGATGGTAAGTTGAAAGTAAAATGCCAGGAAAAAACGAAAAAACGAAATAAAATTCGAGTTGAAAAACTTAAATTCCGACAAACGTTCAGCACGTGTAGCAATTTCCAAGTACATATGTATGTACACACAAAAACGATAAAGAATGAAAATTGGGAGCATTTTAATTTCATTTCCGCATCCGCATTTGCATCCGCAGTGAATGCATACGTTCGCTTGCCAATGACAGTGGCAATTCCGTACACTTCAGTTGCTAGTAATTGTAGCTATGTAGTTGTGCCGTTGTTTAGTTGTATTTTTAAATCTGAAAATCGCATTAGGATTGGCAATTGTCCCAGTGCGCTTCCATTTCTTCCATTTCTTCTGCTTCTGCTTCATTTTCTTCTGTTCATTTTCTATTCATCTCTTTAACTCCCTAAAGGATATTATCTCTGCTGCTGCTTCTTCGGCTACGGCTACGGCTACTGTTGTTTTTTTCTTCTTATGCTCCAATCTCTTTTTCCTCTCGAAACTTGAAAATTTTTGTTCTGTGTTTTTAAATAAAATTCGCGAGCGTCATGAAAACATAAAACTTTTCGACGACAGACTATAATGTTGTTGTTTTTCACTCCACACACACACATCCTCGCACAAAAAGTTCGAATGACTGCACACATCTCATTGCATTTCTTTCGTTCTTCATTCCTTACGTTCTTCATTCAGCCATATGCAAAAACCACATGCTCCTTGTGTGCTGTCGCTCGACGAGTATCTTTGCCAGCTTTTGAGAAAAACACACAAACCGAGAAAGAGTAGATTTAAACAAGAAAAAAAAAACAAAAAACGAAAAACTCAAGTTAATGGGGGGAAAAAGTAAACGTGCCTCGTTTTGTGTGGTCTATGAATTTTTAATATGGCGACGAGTTCTCTTCTCAGTGACGATGACGACAATGACAGCAACAACAAAAACAACTGAACATAGCAAAAGTGTATGAGAGAGAGTAGAGTAGAGTGAGCATAAGAGTAGAGAGAGCATAAGAGTATGGTGGAAGATTTCTTAACTGTGATGCCTCATTCAGGCAGCAGCTTCGCCCACCACCTTCTGGGTGTTGGTTTCCCTTGTTGAATGCGACTAAAATATACAAATTTGCTGGATTTTCTTTTTGTCTTCTTCTTTTTGTTGTTTTTTTCGAGGTTGAAAAATGGTAAATTAAAATGCCTCAATTTGGTTTTGTGTTTCGTGCCATCTATGCTTCTCTTCTTTGCAGCTCGAACTTTTTTCGTTTTTCTCCCCTGAAATGTTAAGGAAATCCTTTACAGTAAACGAGGAAAGAAAAGAGAAGAAAAGAAAGAAGAAGATAATTCCTTTTGTAGATATGCAGTTTTTTAATTTGTGTAAACATTTTTATCAGTAGTTATGAATATTCTTGGAGTTTTATAGTGCAGTAGCGGTATTCCATTTGACTTCTCCTCCTCATTTTCAGGCTGCTGAATAAATGGGTGAATTAGAATAGGGCTTGGCGTGGTAGAGAAGTTTAAAGTATGTAATGAAGAATTTACATTATTTTCTTGATTTTCAAACAAATCATTTAATTCAAGAGGAGGTAAGCTGCGGTCCAGAATATTGGGAGGTAATTCTGTGGTCCATTCATGTACAATTAGAACACGCACAACATGAGTGAATGCGAAAAGCTCGGCCTAGGGCCCCCATAGGCTGTTGTGCCATTAAAAGAAAAGTAAAGTAAGTAATTCTGTGGTCGGTAGTGGACTCTACAAGCTAGAGAGCTGTCAGCTATACCCCGTAAACTAAAAACGTAAAATTGACGCAATATTTCGTAATTTTTGATAGTTATCCGAGTCTAGCGTAATTAAGCCCTTACGTTCCCATTCGAATTTATTTCCACGATTGATAGATCCGCCATTTAACTAGATGAAGTGAACACGATTTTTCTTGCAATTTTCGGATAGTAGACGAAAATCAGAAAGTGCACCTGTTGGTGAATCTTAGAACTTATACAGGCTTGACCAAATGAGGCACAGGAAAGTAAATGTCAATTTGACAGGGACGCCATCTTTGTTTTCTGTTATCTTTATGTCATTTTGTTAGTTGAATGTTTGCCATTTATCGCAACGGAATCGTAGTCGATTGAAGACCTCATTAAAGTTATTGAAGAACACTTCAAAAATGGTGAAAAACAAAAAATACACGTTTCGCGCACTTCGTGATTACTTTGGTCGGCATAACCGCCCAAATGAAACAACCATTGGTTGTTAAGTGCGTAAATTCGAGGCTACCGGTTCTGTTGGAGATGCACCAAAATCTGGCATACCAGAAACTGTTCGCACTCCGGATAAAATCGCTGTTGTGAAGCAAAGTGTGAAAGATGATCCAAAAAAAATCATCAATGCGTCAATCACTTGAATTAGGCATTTCAAGAACCATTTTATTGCCCCCCCAACTTGATGGAATTGACTTGGATGATGTTTATTTTCAACAACAAGACGGTGCAACTTGCCACACTACGCGTGAGAATATCGACGAATTGCACGGTTTTTGTTTTTCGTAAATCGCTTAATTTCTCGTAGAGGAAATGTAAATTGGCCTGGAAGGTCGTGCGATTTAACACCATTGGACTTCTTTTTATGGGGATTTTTTAAAACCAAAGCCAGCCATTATTCAGCACCTAAAAAACAACATCATTAGCGAGATAAATGCCATACAAACGTCCCAATTGGAAGATGTCATTAAAAAATTTTTACCATCGAATCGACGTATGTAAAACTAGCCGTGGTGAACATTTGAGTGATAGCATTTTCCATACATAAATGGCATTGATGAACCTTCAAAAAAAAATACCCAGCTTGATTCAAAAATAAGTTTATAGTTTTAATTTCCTGCGCCTCATTTGGTCAACCCTTTATTTACACATACCTGCTCTTCTTTGGCCTTCAACAACAAGTAATGTGGTAAAGCTTGCTGAGACACTGGTTGCACACGATGTGAAGTGGCGACTGAGCAATAGATTCTACACTATCCTTCATTTTCTGGATGAATTCAGAAATCAGAAATAAATTATGTCTAATAAATCAGTACGAGTAATGTGAAGATTCTAAACTGAATTTTTATAACAGCTTAAGAGTTTACATTGAAATCATGCAACTCCTCTTCCCAAGTCATACTGAAAATTAGAGTCGTGGCCTGGTGTCGGGTAGATTCGCGAAGAAAACTCTTCCCGTCCTATGATCAGCGTTTCCGTCGTTTCGTATCGGCCAGGGATCTCGGCTGTAAATCTTGGTTATCAAGTCGTTGTAGTTATCATTTCAGTCTAAGCAAGTATTATTAAGTGCCAATTAGCCTTAAATTGTATGCAGAGTATTTCTCTCTACTTACTTTAACTGTAAAGAACTTTTCGTTATTGATTTTAACCGAAAAAATTTAAATTTAGCTTTAAAATCCATATACCCTCATATTGCTAAATGATTTTAATTGCTTCTGCTAATGAAATCCACCACATTGATTATGAACAATAGCTGCTTGCTTGTTAAGAGTTGAATTTAAATTGAAAACATTGCTAATGCAATTTGAAAGTCACCGCTAGATGCCAATTCAATTGGAAAATGAAGAGCACCAACGATCCGCTAAATATGAAGAATTGCCAAAGTTTTTTGTTGTTTGTTTTTGGTTGAAATATCAAAAAGGATACACATGACGTATTGCTGGGCAAATGCCAAAGCAAAGCAATTGCGTATTTAATACTGCAGTGTGTTTTTTTCCAATCGCCACGTTCTTTTTTTTCATTGCCTGCAGTTTTGAAATAAATTAATACTGGTAGAAAAAAAGAGCGCGAGCAATTGACTGCATAAAATCAAGCGCTTAGATGGATTTAATTGCAACATTGCGTTGTGTCGGCGATAGACTTATAGAGATAGAGAGAGAGAGAGAGCGAAAGCCGAATGGAACTCTGCATGATAAAAAAAAAATCGCGTTATACACTCACAAACACACACACTGGCACACAAATTCAGTATCATCGATAGCAACAACAATATCAACATTTGCATTCACATTCGCATCAGCTGTTGAGAGTGACATTTTTTCACGCTAGTTTGAAGGCAATCAATGATGCTTGCTCTTCTTCTTTTTTTTCTTCTGCTGCTGATGCAGCAAAGAAAAACAAAAAAACAAAATGGCAGATTATTCAATCGTAACTTTAGAGAATTTTTTAACCTCTCTTTTTTTTCTTTTTCGTTTTGTTCGCCAATGATTTGTGTGTATTTTTTTTCCCCCGCCCCTTCAACTGTTCGGTTGTTGTTGTTTGCATGTGTGACGGTTGTTTGTGCCAATTCAGCTGAAAGTAAAAATCATAGTTTGCAACGTTTATTTACGCTGGCAGTTTGAGAGTTGGCAATAGAGTTTTCAAAGTTAGTCACGCATATGGACTTTTGGCATTTGGCTGTGGAAACTTTGCAGCGCGCAAAATTCTTTGTGTTAGCAAAATGTTCGCTCTGACTCTGACAGGGAGAATTAAAAAAATGACATCGTTAGTGTTGACACTTGGCTGGAAGCTCAATTCAAAAAGAAATTTCTTACACACACACACACACACGGACGCACTCTGTCACACACACTTTGTCACACACACTCTGTTACATATGTATGCACAGAAATGAATTTGAAACTGAATTAAGTATATGCAGAAACATCTGAATTTTTCATCATAAAATCAGAGAACATTAATGTTTAATCTCTTTTTGTTAGCCTTTTTCGGCACAGTTGAATGAATTAAACTTAGTACATATGTACTTACTTAGTACATATGTATTGTACTTAGAAAGTCACCAAATGATGGTCGCCGTTTTGTTTTTTATTTTCTCTTAGTTGGACTGGAAGGCTGACACGAGGCTCTCATTATCAGTGATCACGATTAAAGCTTTTAAGTTCAAAGCTTTTTGCTGGGTAGGAAAGCTTAAAAGTAGCTTGACTTTGATAAAGCCTATTTCGTTGAACTCTTTTCAACTGATCTGCATAAGTTTCAGATGACTAGGTTCAGATTCTGAGTGAAACTAACAACGTGTACTAAAACCACTGACGATGTTATCGTTGCCTTGCGTCACCTCATTGAGGTCGATAATACTGTGGCTTCCGTTAAGGACTCATGTTTGTGCTTAGGAGTTTGTATGACTCAGGTAAAAACAAGTGTGCTTAACCATTTTCAATTACCTTTATGTTTACTAGATTTCAATCGTTAGATCGTTAGTCTATGGAAACATAGTCCCAGGAACTGAGAGTTGAGAGATTACAGCCTTTAGTAATGGTTCCACCAAACAAACAAGCATGTAGGTTTTTCATGTCCTAACTTCGCCAAAATATTCAAAATTATCACTTCTGTAAACTGCTTCCCTTTCCCTTATCTCTTTGCTGTTAAGAGCTTCCATATGTAAGTACATATAAATATCCTGCTTGTGTGAACTAATTTATGTATTTTTTGAAGTTATTGAATGATTATCTTTTGTCCACCATGGGGGCTTCAATCTTTTTTTAAGTCATGTGAATGCAAAACTTATGAGTTAGCAAACTCAAGTAACTCCAAGTCATCACTTTAAGTGACTTTAACCGACTCCAAGTAACATTAAAGCATACATTATTTCGAAATCGTAAGATGGAATGCATATCTTACTCCCAACAAAAGATTGCATCGCCCTGACTTCAACAGGAACTTTACCAGGGAGATAGTCAACCGATGAGTTCTGACTTTATTTTGTGTTCTGGACTCAAATATGTTATTCAATAACGGAAACCATAAACTTTCAGCTCTTTTCTTTTTTACTTTTGCACGTTGAACAAATTTCTTTTATACCTGAAACATGTAAGAGTTGAAAGAGAAACTGAGGTGTGAACCAGACAAATTTTGGAATTTTTACGTATCCTTTATACGCAATTGTCGAGAGCTAAGACTCCGTTAACTTCAAGTGAAAGAATCTTTAAATAGAGGAGTTTTTTTTTTCTTATATTAGTCATTTTCATCTTGGATCTACTTAAGGCAACATGTCGAGCCAAGAAGAACATCTCCGCAAATTAATAATTGATATTTACTTGACTGATAAGACGAAGTCTGTACTAAGTATTGTAAGGGAAAGCACAGCGTCGTTTAGCGACGATTTATAACGCCATAAACAACTACAATGCGGGAAACTTCATCTGCGGGAAACTCCATCTACCGAAGGGTCAGACGAAAAAAGGGTGCAAATAACCCAGAAGTGCTGAAAAAGGTTGTTAGTACATATCGGGTTAATCCCACGAGGTCGACTACAGCAGGTACCTCGCAATCAACTGTAATGCGATGTAATCGAAGTCAAGGATTAAGGATCTACAAACAGCAAAAAGTACCTGACCGGTCGGAAGCAAAGGAAAATAGCGAAGAATCAAAGACTGAAAGCTGTATGACAATTACCTAACCAAATTCGATTGCGTGATTCTCGATGATGAGACCTACTGTAAGGTGAACTTCAACCAGTTGCCTGGGAATGCCTATTTCACAACAAAGCATAGGGATGCGGTCGCTGTGGTGTAGTGGTAGTGCGTTGGACTGCTACGCAGAGTGTCCGGGGTTCGAATCTCGGCACAGGCAAAATCAAAAAGTAGAGAAAATAATTCTACACGGCACCACCTCTTGGCAGGCAATGGCAAGCCTACTATGAAAAGCTTGTCACTTCGCCGTTCGGATTCGGCATTAAACTGTAGATCCCTTCCATTCATGTACAAATATAACACGCACAACATGAGTGGATGCTAAAAGTTCGGCCTAGTCTCTCCATGGGATGTTGTGCCATTAAAAGTAAAAGTAAGTAAAGCATAGGGATGCAACACCCAGAAAAAACTCTGAAGTAAAATATACCAAATTTCCAAAACGCTTCATGGTTTGGCAAGCTTTTTACACCTGGTCTACGGAGCAAGGTGTTCATTACGACAAGAACAATTAACTCCAGAATTTATATAGAAGAATGCCTGAAAAAATGTCATCTACCATTTATTAGACAGCAGAAAGGAACAGTTTTGTTTCTGACCATACGTAGCCACAAGTCATTTCTCCAGGTCAACTATGGAATGGTATAAGGAAAATAATGTCATAGTGGTCCCAAAAGAGTCAAATCACCGCCCAACTACCTGCAACTTCGGTCTATTTGAAAGATATTGGGCTATAATGAAGCAAACCCTAAGAAAAGCAATGACAATTTCCAAAAATGATGTAGAATTCCGAAATCGATGGAATCAAGCCTATGCAGTTGTCACTGAACGTACTGTCCAGTCTCTAACTAAGAACGTTCAGAAAAATGTTAAACAATTTTGCAACTGCTAATAATACCAGGTGTACAAGTATGAAACCGGAAATGACATCTCTGTGTCGCTAGGTAAAACTATACGCTCTGTCAAACCAAATCACTGGCGCCATTTCTTCGCATTTAGTTCTGTCAACAATATTCAGTTCGTAAACAGTCAAGTTTCATACAACAACATATTTTTTTTCGCTCGTTAAAATGTCGATGTTTGTGCCTAGAAACTATGATATGCGGACATCATTGATTTTCTGTTTCCAATTGAAAAAATCTGCTTTGAAATCTCATCGAATGCTTGTGGAAGTTTATGGCGAGCACGGTCCTAAAAAAAAACAGTGCAACGAGTGGTTCAATAAGATTAAAAGTGGCGATTTTGATGTGAGAAACGAAGAACGTGGAAAACCACCGAAAAAGTTTGAAGATGCCGAATTGCAAGCTGTACTCGATGAGGATGTGAGGATGGTGGTCAAACGCAAGAACAACTTGCAGAACAATTATTGTAAATGTGACCCATCAATGCATTTCTCAACTGCTGCTGTTTAAAAGCCATTTTGAAGGTGGGAAAATGGGTGCCGCATGAATTGACTGAAAGACAGCAAGAAAATCGAAAAACCACCAGTGAAATGTTGCTCGCCAGGTATAAAAGAAAGTCATATCTTCATCGAATTGTTATTGGCGATGAAAAATGGATCTATTTCGAGGATCCCAAACGTAAACGATCATATGTTAAGCCCGGTACACCGGCCAAATCGACAGCAAAACCCAATCGCTTCGGAAAGAAGACAATGCTCTGTGTTTTCTGGGATCAGCGAGATGTTATCTGGTTTGAACTTCTGAAACCAGGTAAAACAGTTAGTGGTCAACGCTACCAACAACAATTGGCCGATTTGAATCGTGTTTTGCGCCCAAAAGCGTCCAGAATATCAAGCTAGGCAACACAAAGTGATTTTTCTTGGAGACTATGTCCCATCACATCGAACAAAACAGACTCGGCAATTCGGGAATTGGTAGATTCGTTCAGCTGGGAATCCCGCCCCCATGCGGCTTATTCACAAGACTTGGCTCCATCTGACTAGAACTTATTTTCATCAATAGGGCATGAAAAAATGTCTCGATAACTGGTTTGACTCAAAAAACGAACAATTTCTTTTTGACGAGGCATTCACAAATTACCATAGAGATGGGAAAAATATGTAGCTAGCAATGGCCATTACTGGACTGTTGGTTGGTTTTTAATGTCTCCTCGAAAGTTCTAAAATTTTTCTGATTCACCCCTTATTTAACTACACATAAAAATTATGAGTTTTAGGTTTCTATAGAGTGATAACCACAGACCTGATTGAGAATCTGAAAAAGAATCGGAGTTGGAAAAGGCGACCCCAAATAAACTTTAAAGAGCAATTCATTCGCCATTATTCGACTGCACCAGTGGTGCAGTTTATTGCTCATCGTTTGCGAGCCGTGCAATAGAGGTACTCCTCCTAATAAAGTTTTTCGAAGGCGTAAGTTTAAATTTGCATCAAATTGATTCAAGAATCAAAGAAGTGAAATTCATTTTATTTCCCCAATGATGATTGCAATCCTTTTACATTATTGAGTTTGATTTCATGTGAGTATGCACACCACTGTAGTTACTTCCCACTTTGCTATTCGGATTCGGCACTAAATTGTAGGTCCCTTCCATTCATGTCCAAAATATAAACAGAACATGCACAACATGAGTGAATGCGTAAAGTTTGGCCTAGGTCCTCATGGGGTGGTGTGTGACTAAAACAAAAGAAAGAAAAGAAATGTTCACCACTGTTGGAATTTTTGAAGCGGAAGGTAAAATTACTCACAATTTGTTTGAAATATGAACTGTGACCCTAAACATAAAAGGTTAAAAACGTCCTTTTCTTTTCTTTTTTCTACTGCTAGTTATACTCATTTTGTCACACCACTGTACCTTATCTATGTAAAATCCAATACTGCTTTCTCTTCTTTTACATGCAGATATAAATTTTTGTTTACAAAGGAAAGTATGAACTTTTCAACTTGTTCTAACAATTGTGAAGCTCCGAATGATAAAAAAGAAGAAACACTTCATTTTATTCGCCGTTTTCCAGCTTACGGCTTTGTGTAGCTCCCTAATCTGCAAATGTATAGCGGGCGTAAATCTACAATCTCTAAAATCAAACAGTCCTATTTTTCAGTTTTCTATTATCATCCGGAAAATGGCAGAAGCACAAGAAAAGTCTACGAGAGTGTTTCAAGTTTTCCAGAATATTTAGCTTATAACAAATTGTGAACAAAGCACTTTGCTTTTCTTCGTTTCTCGCTTCTCCCTTCTCGCTTCTCCCTTCTCCCTTCTCGGTTCTCCCTTCTCGGTTCTCCCTTCTCTACATACTTATAAGTATATTTACTTTTCCTAACATTTTTCCCCAACATTTTTGTTGCTATTTGGTTTTACTTTGCTGTTTTGTTATTGTCCTGCTTTATGGTAATTCCTTAAGCCTCGTTAGTAGTTAATGTCTACATTTTTACTGTCATTGTCTTGGTTGTCGTTTTGTTCTTTTATTTGCTGTGGTGATAATTATTTGGTATTTTACATTTTAATGACCACACAAAAACAAAGTAAAAAGGGTTTAACAAAAAATAAAGAGGGGAAAAACATTTTCCTCTTTGATTGACACATTAAAATAAGCTTTTATTTTTAAATTGAGGGTTGCCAACCTTCCATTAAACTTACACATTTCATGCTGTATTATTTATTTTTAAAAATCCTTTTATTCTCTCCTTTAAAAGAAGGTGGGTATTTGTATTTGTAAAATAAATTAATTACTTACTTATACTTATACTTAGTAGCGACATAAATACTGTTACAACATTGAACACGCCCATTCCAATAGTACCTAGTCTTGCCATAAGTTCTGTTACAAGCTTTTCAAAGTAGTAGGCTTTGAAATGTTAAATTGAATGATCCCGTTATTCGCATTTTTTGGTACAATGTTCTATTGCAAAACAAATTCAAATCAGTTTGGTTTCAAATTTTGCGTAATTAATATGGAATATCGCATCGCGGTGATTGCATTGCACAAATGCGGAAAGAGCGCAAGTCAAATATTCACGTTGCTAAAAGAAACTCGAAATCTCGAAAATGTTTGTTTATCGTACCATCGATCGTTTCTTGGAATCGTCTCAAGTGGAAGACAGGCTGAGAACTGGTCGACCTCGCGTTGTTCGTACGAGTGGATCGATAAAAGCTGTGCGGGAGCGGATTCGGCGAAATCCCTTAAGAAAGCAAAAGATCATGGCTAGAGAAATGGATATGTCTTCCAGATCCATGTCACGACTAATCCGTGATGACCTCCACATGAAGGCCTTTCGCAGGTGCACAGGCCATCTTTTAACTCCACGGCTAAAACAAATACGATTGGAAAGATGTAAGGCACACAAGAAATGGTCATGAAAATATCCTTTTACGGATGACAAAATTTTTACGGTGGATAAAGCTTTTAATAAGCAAAACTACAAAAACTATGCGAGAACATCTGAAGAAGAAGCTAAATTTATTGTGCCAAGGGAGAGGTCAGAGAGGTCATCATCCAGCATTCGTTATGGTCTGGTGGGGAGTATCCCATAAAGGCGTCAGTTCCTTGCAATTTTGCGAAAAGGGCGTTAAAACTGGAGCAAAAGTGTACCACCAAGATGTCTTGGAAGGCGTGGTGAAAGACTTGACAATAATCCTCTTTAATGAAGAGCACTGGGCCTTTCAACAAGGCTCTGCACCGGCACACAAAACCAAAACAACTCAAGAGTGGCTACGTTAGAATATTCCAGACTTTATTAGTGCTGAAGATTGGACCTCGGGAAGCCAAGATTTGAATCCCCTTGATTACAAATTGTGGTCAGAGCTAGAGGGTGTGGCCTGCAGAGTTCGCCACCGAAATTTGGAGAGTCTTAAGAAAGCTCTTATTTCAGCAGCGTCATCGAAACCATACGTGCCGCTATAGCCCAATGGCCTGATCGTCTAAAGGCGTGCATTAAAGCGAGAGGCGACCATTTTGAATAAGATGTTGATTTTCAGAAACACTATAATTTAATAACAACAGCAACAAAAATTACAACACATTAAGAAAACTCGTTTCTTTAATTTTACACTATATTCAAATTGTAACAGAACTTATGGCTGGACTAGGTAGAATTGAACGTACCCTGTTATTAACACATGGTTTATGAAAGCTAATCTCGTTAACCTAGCGTTAGTCTGTAACGGGAATTCAAAATTGTGTCTGTTTTCATCATGGAGTGGCCAGATAATGAGAACCGTATCGCTGTTACAGCACTTTTTAAGTGTGAAATGAAAAAACGCGATATTTTTTTATAATCCACCCACTTAGTCGCATGTTCGTCTACCGGTGCATAAAACTGTTTGAGGAGACTGCAGATTTCAAAGACCGCCACCGGTCGGGTCGTCCACGTACAGTTCGCACGCCGCAAGTCATCAAAGCCTTCAAATTAAGAATTCAGCGAAATCCGCTCCGAAAATAGAAAATCATGGCCCGTGAGATGAATATCACGCAAAAGTCCCTTAGTCGAATTATTAAAAAAGACTTAAGACTTGAGACTTGGTGTCTTCAAACCTCGCACCGGGCATTTGTTGACTGCAGCTTTGTATAAAAATAGGGTAGAAAAATCCAAACGTCTGTTGGTAAAGCACGCTGATAACTTACACAGAAAAATCTTGTTTACGGATGAAAAACTTTTTACCGTGCAGGATAAATTTAACAAGCAAAACGATAGGGTGTATGCACGGTCATCTAAGGAAGCATCTGAACTAATCCCACGCGTCGAAAAGGGTCAACACCCAGCTTCAGTCATGGTTTGTTGGGGTGTCTCTTACGATGGGGTCACTGACTTGGATTTCTGCGAACAAGGGATCACAACTTCAGCCAAAGTTCACCAAGAAACCATTTTGGAAGCTGGTGTGAAGCCACTTAACAATTCCCCGTTCCAAAACCAGCCGTCGACTTTCCAGCAGGATTCTGCGGCAGACCATAAGGCCCAGACCTGGCTTCCAAACAATTTGCGAGCTTCCAATCTAAAGAATGACCGTCTGCCAACCCTGATCTGAAACCACTGGATTACAAATTAAGGACAGTTTTAGAGGACATGGTTTGCCACAAAAGATACTCCAAAGTTGATTCTTTGAAGACTGCTTTGATTCGTGCTGTCAGCACTTTTCCCATACACGAGGTGCGTGCAGCTATTGATGATTGGCCAGTGCGACTGAAGGCGTGCGTGAAGGCCAAAGGCGGGCATTTCGAAGAAGTATAGTAATTGCTTTTTGTATACAATATATATCAATAAATATATACATATATATACATATTTTGGTCCAAAAAAATTAATTATTTTTAATGTTATAACATCGAATGTGTGTAACAGTATTTATGTCCCTACTAAGTATGAAGTGCATATGGAAAAGTTTCTCATTTCTCGTTCTGTTGTTCTCGTTTTCAGGTCTGGTTAACGTACAAATGCGTTTGATTTGCAGCACCGATAATGAACGTGCCACCACATTCAGTGATGTAAGTAGATATTCATTTCCACTTATGCATTAAACAAGTTTTTCTATTCTGACTATTTTCTTTGTATTTTTAATATTAATATTAAAGTTTTAAGTCAACACTTGTGTACGTATGTATATTGCCATCTCTGTACACTTGCATGCTGCCACCTACTGCTGTGGTATTTTGAAAGTAGTTTTCAAGTATGTAAAGCACTTGTATGCCAAAGATACAAGAGCACCAAAAAGTTTCCAGTGTGTGCATGCACGTGTAAGTTATGTATACAATATTTCCATGTATGGGTTTTGAAGGGAAGAGGATCTCACTGAAAGTTGTCTGCAAAAAGGACAAAAAGAAAAACAAGGATACCAAATACTTTCGCACAATCCTTGATACTACTAAGCCTAGTTTCGAAATCAACATCCTATAGTCAAAACGAATGAGTCTAGTCAGAAACAAATTTTTGTTGGTCGGACAAAAGTTCAGAACATTTTTGAGAGATCTAAGCTTCCTTCTTCTTCTTTCTTTCATTCTTTCTTCTTTTAATGGCACAACAGCCCATGGAGGGCCTAGGTCGAGCTTTTCGCATCCACTCATGTGGATGTGTGTTATATTTGTATATGAATGTAGGTCCCGTTTTATGCCAAATCCGTACGGCGTAGTGAAAAGCAATTTTTACTCTGTAGGTTTGCCATTGCCCATTTGCCAAGAGGTGGTGCTGTGTAGAATAATTATAATTGCCTGTGTCGAGATTCGAACCCCGGACACTCTGCGTAACAGTCCAACGCACTTCCAATACGCTACAGCACCACCTGAGTTTCCATTGAACCGTATACTGGATCCAATTGGTCGCTGTGGTGTAGTGGTAGTGCGTTGGACTGCTACGCGGAGTGTCCGGGGTTCGAATCTCGGCACGGGCAAAATCAAAAAGTAGAATAAATACTTTTTCTACACGGCACCACCTCTTGGCAGGCAATGGCAAACCTACAAGAGTAAAAATTGCTATGAAAAGCTTTTCACTGCGCCGCTCGGATTCGGCATTAAACTGTAGGTCCCTTCCATTCATGTACAAATATAACACGCACAACATGAGTGGATGCGAAAAGCTCGGCCTAGGCCCTCCATGGGTTGTTGTGCCATTAAAAGTAAAGTAAGTATACTGGATCCATGCACAATCGTAACCGTTTAAAATCGTTTAATTTATCGAATCCGAAACTGTTATGGTATTTTCATCTGAAAAAGAATGAAACCCTACAGAAACTGACTCAAAGACTTGAATCGTTTCAAATCGGTTTTGAGACAAATTTTCTCGATCTTTGTTAAAAAGGGATCTGGTTTCGTTATATTCTAAAATTTATTCTATTTAAATTTGACGCCAGTATGTATGGCAGCGATTTAAGTCGACTTCAGCGCCGCGCATCGGCGATGTTTTAACCCAGAATGTCTGGCAACACTGATTGTGCATAATTGTTTGACGATTTTCTAACCTACAAAGCAAAAAACACATTGTCTTCCTTTACTTTCTAATTTTTATCGTAATAAAAGTCAAATTTCAGGTCCATTGATTGTACTTCATCTGCATTTCAGCCGGATCCGAGATTAGAAGATAATCGATGTCGGTATTTATTTGAATATTTTGCTCGAACAAAAAAAAAGTATGTGTTCAATCAAAAAAGACGGTGAAGGGCAGAATGAAGAACGAAACCGAAACCGTAACCGGAACGTTATATTGATTCAGATTCATAGAAATGAGTTGGCCGATTGTTTGTTTCACGGAAGGCAAGCGGCCAACAATTACATTGACCCCTACCCAACTAGAGAAGTATAAGTATAGAAATGGTGAACTGAGAAGGGTGGTGAACTAAAAAGGGAGGAAGGGATCGGTAGGTCTTGCCCCCCTAACCTGAGCTGTGGCAGTCAAAGTTAGTAATTGGAGATATTAACTAAACAAAACAAAAATAAAAAGAAACAAATTTGTGTGCGTCAGTGGAACGCCCTACAGAAGTTTACTTCTTTGGCAGCGTTTGCGTTTTGAGTTTTCACGTTAGGTTCAGAAATCTTGTGCAAACCAGAGTCTAAGGAGTGAGATCGAAAAAATCGGATAACCTTAAATTGTTCTAGCATTGAAGTCCCTTATGCAGATAAAAAAATGTAAACAGTTTTGAAAAGAAAATTTAATTTCTGATAAAATGATCAATAAAACTAATTTGTTTGTTGTTTTTTACAGACAGTTTTTCCAGTATGCCTGCCATTAGCGGCTTTACTGTCATTTTTGAGACTCTCTTGGCGGCAGCTTTCCACTTATTTCTAAAATCTTCCATGGATTAAGCTACTTTGTTTGTTGTCTTTAATGTTCTTCTCACTAGAGCCCAATATCTCTCGATAGGCCGAAGTTCTGGGCAATTTGGTGCGTTGGCGATTTTTTGTACCAATTTGTTGTTTTGGTCTTCGAACCATTTAAGGGTTACTTTACTGTAGTGGCAGGAGGCTAGATCAGGTCAAAAGGAAGTAGATACATTGTGCTTTCTAATGAAGACCAGCAATCTCTTCTGGAGGCGCTCCTTCACATAAATTTCGGCGTTAACAGTGCCACTTGTTACGAAACTTTTTTACTCCTTAGCCCACAACTACAAATCGCTTGCCATACCAGAAACTTCTTCGGGAACTTGGACTTTTGTTTTGTCCTAAATCTTTCCTCAACTCCTCCTCGTTCCTTTGCGGTGTAAAACTCTTGACCAGGCAATTGAGAAAATTTAGACAACACGTATGTTTCATCGTCCATAACACAGCAATCGAATTTTTGGACAAAATCTGTCTTCAACTTTTTAGCTCGGCTCTGGGCTACCAAGTTCTTAGTAGCGTTCCTGTCGGGTACTGACTGCACTTTGCACTTTGTATGTTTTAAGGCCCGCATCTTTTTTAATTTTACGAACTAAAAACTCACTGCAACTCGCTTTTTCTGCCAATTTTCGATTAGACAACGCTGGATTCTTCTCTAAGAGAACAACGACTTTCTTCGCCTTTTGTGGAGATCCGAAACCGCATTTCCTTCCAAAACCATATTTTCTAGCAACTGTTGTCCATATTAAATTTTTTAAGAACCATCTAGACAGTGTTTTGTGCAACTTTCGCCTTATTTGCAATGGTTTTCTGGCTCCACTGCGGATTTTCTCGAAATAATTCAACAACTAAATCGCGTCTTTCCACTTCCGATGCCATGACTCAACTGAAAGTTCACAAGTCAAAAAACATGTGATTGTATTTCATCAGAATTTCTCCAACGCAAAACCTACTGCTTGAATTTTTTCATTCAGATGAAGAGTTTCCAAGCAGTGGTCTTTCAAAGTTATCCGCTTTTTTCGATCTCACTCCTTATCGCAGACATTACAGGCGTGGCCGAAGGAATTTCGTAATGCTGTGCTGTGTATGCTAACGATAAGCTTTGTATTCAGTTCAGTTTGATGATTCTCTGATCCCAGGTGTGCTACATCTGGGATCAGACTACATTTAACTACATTTTGATCGCTTGCATTTCCAATGCATGCAACGCCCCTCTGTAAAATCAACATTTCCATCAAAATATTCATACTTAAAGTATGCGAATTTATTTGCTACATCATTATACTTAATTATAATCTTACCATCATCATCATTATAATCATTATTTCAATAGTCAGTCAGTCATCATCGTCATCAAAATATAATATTCAGGTTGTATGATCTTAACTGGTGGAAAATGTGTCACTTGTCGGTCTGAGAACTCGCGAACTTGTTATGAGGTTGTTTAGAAATTGGGAAAATCTCGTCTTTGTTTTGTTGTGCTGATGCGAGTTGATTTCTTTCCACGGAGTTAAGATTTTCAGTGTAATTTTCAAGTAAATCTTCTGCCCTTCTCTTGCGTTGAGAAGCTGGGAATTCGGTCACCTCAATGACTGTCTGGTGCTATACAAACTGAGGACCTTCGTCGGGACTCAATGAGATGATTGGCTCTACTGAAGTCATTTGCCAGTCATGCTGTCTCACTGCATTTGTCTTTGCGAGTTGTTTTTCAATGAAATTCGATTTCTTTTGTGCCTCAAGTTGATTGCGAAATCTACACTCTCGTAATCTCTCGGTGCTGGTTTTTTTGGATTTTTTTTTTTGACGATAATTAAATTATGATTTTGTTGGGCCTCCATTTTTCGACGAAGTTACATACTCACTGTCTCTCAGCCGCAGTTTTGCTTTAGATTTTATTGTAACACAATCGCAATAAAAAGTTTCATATAGCTTCCTTTTGGGATTTTGTTTTTGTTGCTTACGTTGTATGGCATAAAATCTCCTATGAATCCAGTTCTCAGATTGAAATCAGTTCTCAGCAAGGTTGCATGAAAAAACAGATTTTAGAGCAAACTCTTCAACCTCGGTTCTTGACTACTGATCGCTAAAGTTTATCGAAAGATGTTTCGCTTTTCCATTTAGTTTTTTTGTAAAATGGTATTTTCGAGGAAAAAAAAACGCATGGTTGAAGAATACCGGGTATACAAGTATGAAACCGGTAATGTTATCTCTGTGTCGCTAGGTAAAACTATTCGCTATGTCAAACCGAATTATTGACGCCATTTCTTCGCATATAATTCTGTTAACAATATTCAGTTCATAAACAATCAAACTTCATACAACAACATTTTTTTTTTCGCTCGTAAAAATGTCGAATTTTGTGCCTATAAACTACGATTTTCATTGATTTTCTGTTTCCAATTGAAGAAATCTGCTTTGAAATCTCATCGAATGGTTGTGGAAGCTTATGGCCAGCACGCTCTAGGCAAAGCATAGTGCAACGAGTGGTTCAATAAGTTTAAAAGTGGCGATTTTGATGTGAGAAACGAAGAAAGTGGAAGACCACCGAAAAAGTTCGAAGATGCCGAATTTGCAAGCATTACTCGATGAGGATGTGAGGTTGATGGTCAAACGCAAGAACAACTTGTAGAACAATTCTGGCAAAAGTGACCCATCAATGCATTTCTCAACTGCTGCTGTTAAAAAGCCATGCGATTGATTTTGAAGGTGGGAAGGTGGGTGCCGCATGAATTGGCTGAAAGATAGCAAGAAAATTGAAAAACAGGTGACATTTCACAGGTGAAATGTTGCTTGGCAGTTACAAAAGAAAGTCATATCTTCATCGAATTGTAACTGGCAATGAAAAATGGAACTATTTCGAGAATCCCAAACGTAAACGATCATATGTTAAGCCCGGTACACCGGCCAAATTGACAGCAAAGCCAAATCGCTTCGGAAAGAAGACAATGATCTGTGTTTTCTGGGATCAGAGAGCTGTTATCTGGTTTGATCTTCTGAAACCAGGTGAAACAGTTACTGGTCAACGCTACCAACAGCAATTGGCCGATTTGAACCAAATACGTGCTTTGTGCGATAAATGTCCAGAATATCAAGCTAGGCAACACAAAGTGATTTTTCTTGATGACAATGCACCACCATCATCATTGTCGAACAAAACAGACTCGGGAATTGGTAGATTCGTACAGCTGGGAAGCCCTCCCCCATGCGGCTTATTCACCAAACCTGGCTCACGCTGACTACAACTTATTTTCATCAATGGGGCACGGAGCACGGGGCACGGGGCACGGGGAACACACTTGCTGAGCAGCACTTCGATTCGTACGAAAATGTGAAAAAATGTCTCGATAACTGGTTTGACTCAAAAAACGAGCAGTTTTTTTTTGACGAGAGATTCACAAATTGTTAGGGAGTTGGGAAAAAAGTGTAGCTAGCAATGGCCATTGCTTTGAAGATTGAATGTATAACCAGTTTCCTTAAATAAACGTGTATATTCTTTAAAAACAATACCGGTTTCATGAGTGTGCGCCTGGTAGAGGTAGCGATATGGGTTCTTTCAGAAACTTTCAGCCTGACCCTTCTACTTAGTTCGGCACGTGAGAGTGTTCTTACTTCTTATGAATGCAGTATGTTTGTTTGCTTAATATTGGAGTTTATTGCATACAAAATTCTTATGTTTCAACAAAACCACAACGAACAACTTTCATAAATTACTAAGTTTAGGTTTTGTTATTGTACCATAGCTACTATTGTAGCTGCTGCTGTTGCTGGTTGTGTTAACTGACTCATGTATTTTATTATTATTTTGTGTTAGTTTACGGGTTGTTTCACAAGCATTTAGAACAAGTAGTACTCGCTACTACTAAAAATAAAAATAAATCCCTTAGTAAATACATTTTAAGAATTAAGAAATTTTATGTTTTGTTTGTTTTTGTGCTTTTGCTGTAGATAATATAGCGTTTTATAACTCAAGAAGTTCGTTTTGGGTTTTAGCCAGCGACCTGTACTAAGTAATATTACCTAGTTAATTTGATTACCTCAGTTTGGATCTAGGTGAGTAGATCTTTGGTTCTTGCAGGATTAAAGTCAATAGAAAAGAGAAAAGAGACTGTCGAAGTATAGGAGACAATTCGCTGAACTTGGTTCAGAGGGTAAGCCAACTGACTTAGGTGAAGATGCAAGCCAATTGAGTTAGATTAGAAGACAAGCTTGCCTGTCACTCTTAGGCCAGGAGTCAAACCAACTGACTTAGTTTAGGAATATGTTTCAGCTGCTTTAAGTCGTGTCATAAGTTCGACGGCTCAGGTTATGATACAAACCACTCGACTTCGGTTGGGAGGCCAGCCAACTGACTAAAGTTAGGACATCATTTTTTTTAGGGTCGTAGACAAGACGTCGGATTTAGGTTCGGTAGAGGAGTCAATTAACTGATTTATAAAATGACTGTAGGGTCCCTTCCATTCATGTACAAATATAAAACGCACGACATGACCGGATGCGAAAAGCTCGGCCTAGTCTCTCCATGGGCTGTTGTGCTATTATAAGAAGAATGAAGAAGAAGTAGACATGTTCCGATTGAGTATGGAATTGAATATCCAGCAAATGGTGGCGTGGCGCTCGACTCTGATCACAGACCCTTGCTCTTTGAATGAAATTATCGATGACTTTTTGAGAAATGTGAGATGTGGCTCTATCTCACCGGTGACGCGTTAGATCTCGCCCTTGAGCTCAGGAATTGTTTGTGATTTTTTCGAATAGATCTGGGATTTCACAAAACTCCAAAGATTGAAATCGCACGATGTTAATTCCCACAAAAATGGTGGCCAGTTGATATCGGAATTTCACGTGATGATTCGGTCTGGAAATTGTTGGTCCAATAAATCGGTTGTTTTATGCGCGGTGGGGCATGTGGCGCCATCCCGTCCTAAAACCACATGTCGTTCATATCCATGCCGTCCAGTTGAGGCCACAAGAACTCACTTATCATGTTCTCCTAACGAATGCCATTCACAGTCAATGCATTTCCATTTTCATTTCCCCATTTTTGAAATGGATATTCACAATGTGATCGCTGTAGCGTAGTGGTAGTGCGTTGGACTGTTATGCAGAGTGTCCGGGGTCACGAATCACAGCACCACCTCTTGGCAGGCAATGGCCAACCTACAAGAGTAAAAATTGCCTATGAAAAGTTTCTCACTTCGCCTTTCGGAATCGGCATAAAACTGTAGCTCCCTTCCATTCATGTACAAATATAACACGCACGATGAGGCGATGCGAAAAGATCGGTCTAGGCCCTCCATGGGCTGTTGTGCCATTGAAAGGAGAAGAATTCACAATCATAACACGTTGTTCCTTTGTGTAACTGACTCCCACCAAATGGTAATCTCTACTCTGACAACGCTTCTACGGAATACCATATACAGGGTGTTTTTTTTTTCAGAAGTGTGGTTTTCAAGAAGAAAAAAAAAGCATATAATTTAATGTTATGGTCAAGAATTTAGCTTTATTATAAAGATAAGAATTTGCCATTATGTTTTAGAAACGATTTCGGGCAAGTGGCCGCCGCGGCTGGTTCGAATAAATTCCAGCCGATAGGCCAGGCCCAATTTTCGACCACTTTTTGCAGCAATTGGGGCCGTATGTCAGTGATAACGAACCGAATATTCTCTTCCAAGGAGTCAATCGTCTCGGGCTTATCTGCGTAGACAAGCGACTTCACATAACCCCACAAAAAATAGTCCAGCGGTGTTAAATCGCACGATCTTGGAGGCCACGCCATAGGCCCACGACGCGAGATAATGCGCTCACCAAAAGTTTCCTTCAATAAATTGATTGTTTCGTTGGCTGTGTGGCATGTAGCGTCTTGTTGCAACCAAAGTTCGTCCACATCTATATCCTCCAATTCAGGCACAAAAACGTCATTAATCATGGCTCCTATAGCGTTCCCCATTGACTGTAATATTATGACCGGCTTCATCTTTGTAGAAAAATATGGACCAATGATTCCCTCTACCCATAGAGCACACCAAACGGTGACTTTTTGAGGATGTAACGGCGTCTCAACAATGGCTTGTGAATTATGATCACTCCAATTGCGACAATTTTGCTTATTAATGGGTACGTTCAATCAAAAGTGAGCTTCATCGCTGAACAAAATTTTCTTGTGAAAATCGGGATCGGTGGCCGTCTCGTTTTGGGCCCATTCACCGAACGTGCGACGCGCTTAATGGTCGCTCGGCTTCAATTCTTGCACGAGTTGGATTTTGTAAGATCGCAAACCAAGATCCTTTCGCAAAATCTTCCATAAAGTGGTTGGGCACAGCTCCAATTGCTGCGCACGATGGCGGATGGACTCAATCGGGTCTTCTTCGATACTCTACTCCACAGCAGCAATAGCGTCTTCGGTGCGCACTGTACGGCGTCTCTGAGGATGCGCATTATCCACTAGAGTTAACGTGTTGCGAAAACGATCCATGGTTGCTCGAATTACCGACTCTGCTGGGCGATTATGTCGACCGAACCGAACCATTATTTTGGTAATAAATTTGCACGATTTGCAAACGTTGTTCAGGAGTAGGCCTATTCATTATGAAATGGCAAACCAAACTGAGCATAAATCAAGTGACAGTTGTCAAAAAGACCAACTCCGAAAAAAGTATTGCCATATTGAAAACCACACTTCTAAAAAAACACCCTTTATAATACATTTCCAAGTTTTGCTTGGATTAAGTATGCTGTGTGAGCTTTCAGAAATCGAAATAAGTTTAGTATTTGCATGATAATTAAGGGAAATTCTGCACCAGTGGATCCTTGAGAAAGTGTTTCCTGATATTCTTTAGCACCTTCATGTCTTCACTCTATTACGTAAATCTGTTATACGTAATATGATAGTTTTTGACACAGCCGATTATTTAAGTAAATCGGATTTATAAAATATCCGTTTTGAGTAAAATTCCAACAAATCCAAGCTAAACAATTTATGTACTTTCATATTTTCCAGTTTGTATTTATGTAAAATGTGTTCTTTAGAATGCAGCAAATTTAAAAGGATTTCCTCAAATATCACTTTTCAATCCTAAGCATACAGAAAACGAAAACATACAAAGTACAAAAACACACACAGACACACGATTCCTGTAATTTTCACGTCATTGTGCTCTGTGTGCATGAGAGTGTGCGTGTGTGTGTGTGTGTGTGTGTTTTTCCCCTCCTGCTTTAGAAGCGTGAAAATAATGTTTAAACATTATTAAAAATAGCAACGGAAGTTCATACAGAAATGGTGCTTTAATATACAAAAACATTCACAAACACATTCACAAATACATACACACATGCACACGTTTATTAATACAATGAATAAAAAGAAGCATGCTCAAAGGAGTAAAAGATACACACACACACACACACAAACAAATGAACAATTTTATTTTTTATTTTTGGCTTGAGTGCTCCTCAAGTTTTTTGTTGTTGCTTATGCTGCTCCTCTTGCCGTTACTCTCTTTGTTTTCGTTGTTGCCGTTGTTATTCCCTCTGGTGACATTGTATTGTTTTGTTGTTGTTGCGGCTCTTGTTATCTATATTGTTTTTGTTTTCTTTATCTGTTGTTATTGTTGTAGTTTTTAATATTATTGTTCTTAAAAAGTTATTCACGTATGCATGAGTTGAACATGAAAAACGTACACACACACACACACACACACACACACACACAAACACAAACACTAACACCATATGCATACCTTTGTGCTTATGTACTATGTGCCAAAAGGAAAAATATGTTTGTATTTATGTATGCATTTAGAAACATAAAGAAAAACAGCAACAGCAACAACAACAACAACAATGAATGTAAAATCAGCAGCTGCTGAAAAACAACAACGAGAAATCGTAGAATAAACCTAACAAAAAAAAAAGCGCGTCAAAGCAAACAATACACAAAGAAAAATCAGAGGAAACCAAGAAAAACAAGGTAGAACTGTTGGGAGTTTTAGATAGTTGGCATGAACATAAATATGATGCCCTACACTTACAGGACTGAGGAGGACTTTTGGCAAATGAGCTTTTCTCCACATACGAGATTTCATCATTTCCTTTAACTTTGTTAAGATTTTGTTGCTCCCACATCGCCTTCAATTATTCAGTTCTTACTACAGACTAGATGCTTATTGAGAGAAGTGGCAGAAGCAAAAGTTTCGAATTGAAATGAAAAGATGAAAACTCGTACGTAGGAACAATTACCAAAGAAATGAGGTGGCCAAGCACAGAGGC
Source organism: Palloptera scutellata (assembly GCA_958295655.1). Lineage (NCBI taxonomy): Eukaryota > Metazoa > Arthropoda > Insecta > Diptera > Pallopteridae > Palloptera > Palloptera scutellata. Next base: position 27,014,379 of record OY282450.1, read on the forward strand.
ATGGTCATTGACCATCAATGATGAGAGGCTGTTAGGAGCGCTCGAGCGGAAGATACTTCTTAAGATCTACGGTCCCGTATGCGTGGACGACGTGTATCGAATAAGATGGAACGATGAGCTGCATGAGCTGTACGCCGACACTGACATAGTCAAGCGTATAAAACTCCAGTCGCTGGCTGGATCATGTTGAGCGAATGGAAGAAAGCGCTCCGGCTAGAAGGGTGTTTTATTCGAACCACGGTGTGGCGTGGTCGAAGTGTGTTGGACTGTTATGGAGAGTGTCCGGGGCTCGAATCTCGGCACAGGCAAAATCAAAAAGTAGAAAAAACAAATTTTCTACACAGCACCACCTGTTGGCAGGCAATGGCAAACCTACAAGAGTATAAATTGCCTATTAAGTAAAAGCTTTTCACTTCGCTGTTCGGATTCGGCATTAAACTGTAGGTCCCTTCCATTCATTTACAAATATAACACGCACAACATGAGTGAATGCGAAAAGCTCGGCCTAGGCCCTCAATGGGCTGTTGCACCATTAAAAGTAAAGTAAAAGTATTGCAAGTTATAGTCGAACGAAAAGTAGAAAATTTGCGCCTGAAATTTGTTGAAAATTGCCTATTTTGTCATAGTTTTTTTTTAAGTCTACTTCGTTAGAAACTTTTTTATATTTACGACAGGGTAAAAGATGATAATCGCAACGAAAATTGTCACGGAAATGATGGACAGCGCCCTCTATCAATCATGCGTGGAAAAAAATAAAGATCCATATTAATATACACATAAATGATGGACAACACATAGGCATCCTCATGTATTCACGAGTATGAATCGAACTCGATTGATAGAGGGCGCTGTTTCGCGTATGATTCAAACTTGGATGATAGAGGTCGCTGATTATGAATCATACCCGATTGATAGAGGGCGCTGCCCATGAGTTTCTAGTAAAATTTTTCATTTCAAACAAAACTCGTTAGAAATTTCTAGAGCTGAATGAATGAGCGATTATAGACTGAAAACAAAAAAAACACGAGGCACAAACAAATGGCGATTGTGTTACGATAAAATCTCCAGCAAAAACTACGGCTGAGGCATAGCGAGAATGTAGACTTTATCGAAAAATGGAGGCCGAACAATATCAGATTCTGCATCGAGAGATCGCGAGAGTGTAGACTTCGCAAGCAACTTGAGGCACAACAAAATTCGAATATAATTGAAAAATAACTCGCAAAGACTACTGCGGAGAGGCAGCATGAATGGCAAATGAGTTCATTAGAGCCAATAATTGCATCAACATTCGTCTCATTGAGTCCCAGTCCCAACGAAGGTCCTCAGATTATACAGGACCAGGCGGTCATTGAGATGGCGGAATTCCCACCTTCTCAACGAAAGAAAAGGGCAGAAGATATTTGAAAATTTGTCTTAGGACGTCCCCTTTGAGATTAGGACGTCCCCTTTTGCGTGTTCCTCCACCGTGGTTCGAATAAAACACCCTTCTAGCCGGAGCGCTTTCTTCCAGATGAGTTTCCCATTTCAAATACGAATCGATTTAAGTTATTACCATAATTAGTTATTGTTGATTTGCAAAATATCTTTCAATATGATGATCGCTTATTGTAATATGTACTACTGTGGGCAAAAGTTAGTAAGACTTTGTTCATAATTTCAAATTTTTTTATTCATTCTTCCAAATCTATTTCGTCCCCTTCAAAGTAATCCCCCCCGGCCCCAATACACTTGTGCCAACGTTTTTTCCAATTCTCGAAACAGTTGTTAAAGTCAATTTCCGGAATAGCCTTCAATGCGCTTAGCGATTCATGTTTAATGTCTTCAAGTGACTCACAACCGGTGTCCACGAAGCGGTTTTTTGAGTTTAGAAAATAGCCAAAAGTGACACGGTGCTAAGTCAGGCGAATAGGGCCATCATTGCGGAACGATGTCATTCGAATTTTTGGCAAAATGGTCTCGTAAAACCAATGCAGTGATTTTGGAACCAATCGTGCATTCATTCTTCTTAGGCCCAAATGATGTTTTAAAATGGTTTTCACTGATAATTCCGATATTCCGACGATCCCAGTAAGGTCTCTGACTGTTAATCGTCGATTCTCGAGCACCAATTCCTTGATTTTATTGACGTGTTGATCGTCAGTTGATCATCAGTTGATGTTGATGGCCGTCCTGGACGTGGTTCGTCGTCACCAGGCGTTCTCGACCATCTTTGAACAATTTGTACCAATCAAAAACACTTGCTCGCGACATACAATTATCACCGAAGGCCTTTTGCAACATTCTGAACGTTTCGGCACCAGAAATTTGATTCCGCACACAAAATTTAATGGAACTTCTTTGTTGAATAATTTCACTCATTGTGAATTTCAAATCGCCGAATGCACTTTTTGTGCAGAAACTTCAGAAAGACAAGCGTATACTAAACACTAATGATTATTTTGATGTGACATTTGGCACAGATGTCACCGACAGTCATACCAACCTTAAAAAAATATTATTTTGATAAATGGGTTTCCGCGCGAAATTTAAATTAAAAAGTCTTACTACTTTTTGCCCACAGTAGTATTTAATATATTTTTCTCTATAAAACTACCCTGAATTTTAAAGCGTTTCACTACTTTCACTACTCTACTTATTACAATTTTTGTTCTACACATTTTTATAAAAATCTCTTACACATGAATCATACAAAGAATTCATATTATAAGCTTATGGGCTTAAGAGTTAATGCAGAGACAAGAAGTTTCTCTAACTGACCTGACTGGCCTAACTTACCCTGAATTTAAAGTGTAGCGTACTTAGGTGCAAAGAGAAGTCAAAGGAGAAAAAAGGCAGAACACATGCACAATGCAGAGGGGAAAGTGTTGGTACTCATACATACATACATACATACATACATACATACAAACATCTGCACACAAGATTTCTTTGTATTTGTAAGCTTAGTTGTAATACAACAAGAACAACAACACCAGCACCACCAACGACAGTATCAAGGATAATGGTTAACATGTGTTCTAAACAATACTTGATACACACATACATACTGTGTACATGTGCACATATTCATACACACACAAACACACACACACACACACACACACACACACACACGTGTTCACCTTAAGGTTAACCTAACCACTCAATAACTTTTGTGTTGTGTTGTTGAGTTGCTTTGTATTTTTAAAAGTTTATTCTTTTATGGCTTCTTTTCGTTCTTTTCGTTCTTTTTATTTTTCTATGTTCTACTGATTTTAAGCTTAACCAAGCTTAGTGGTTTTTTATACTTTAAGGCCACATTATAGAATTTTCTTACTTCTTACTTCTTACTTCTTTGTTTTGTTGTTTCTTGTTCAAGTAACCGCTGAAGATTGAACGAAATGCTGTGTCAATTGCAATTGTAAACCGCCAGCAGCAACAACAACGACCACATATACATAATGTTATCCTTTAGTCTTTAGTCTCTACATAAGTGGAACACTATTTCGTCCTGCATTTTAGTGAACATTATATCCTGGCGCTTTGACTTTTCAAGTGTGTGTTGCTTTTCTTTTTGACGTTCTTCAATAAGAAAACAAAAAATCTTAACGCTTTTTGAAAATATTGAAAAAATATTTCCATGTTATTTTCGGTTTTTCCATTGGGTATCCTTCGCTTATTTCCTAAAATTTTCTCTTTTTGTTTTGTTTCTCAGGCGGTGCTTTTCGCGATTTCATTTGGTATTGGTTCCTGGCTCTGTGCTCGCCTCCCTTGTTTTGTTTAAGCTAGCGGAATTGCTCTTGTGGCTTTCTCTTGTTGTTTTCATGTTTTTCTTTTTTCCAAATATGTTGATGTTTTCTTTGTTACTGTTTGGGGAGTGGTTGTTTTCATCTGAAAAACATAATTAGTACAAAGCATCGTTTGGTAACAGGTGAGGTCGTGTAAGTCTCTGCATCTGAAACCCAAAGATTAATGCCAACTTTGTGAGGTTCAAGTATAGGAGCAGACTTTTTACCTTGATTACTGAGATTTCATTAAGATTTTTGATGAATGGTTTGCCAAATGAGCGAATTGTTGCTCTTGCCAAACCTGGGCAGGCACATAAATAGTGAAAGAGACTTTACGTCTCTCTCCCTCCTCCTGACAGCTACGACAGAAAGTATTGAGTGGAAGATTAAGTCTTGCTGCATGTAAGCTCTCCCACTTTCCAGTGGCCTGTGAGAACAGCGGTAATGCGTGAGATATTGGGACGAGACACCTCTATCACTTGATTTGACCTGTGGTCATTATATTCTGTACACGTTTTCCTAGACGTGGGGCAGGTAGTCAATGGTTTCCACTTCTGTCGTCCGGCTATAGTGAGTTAGTGAGAAGCAAGAGTGGTCTTAACATTGGTAGGTTCCACTGAAGCGATGTCAAGGGCTAGGTCGTCTGCCCTCTCATTACCCTCGATGTTTCTATGGCCTGGAACCCATATTAGCGTAATTTTAGCCTTTGGCCAAGTAGAGCAAGATACTTCCTGCATTGCAGAACTAATTCGGAATTTGTCATAAAAGAATCTAAGGCTTTAATAGCAGCTTGACTATCTGTAAAGATAGCTATGTTGGCCCCATTTTTCCTGATGTCATAAAGTGATCTTTAGGCCTCCCTTACTGCCAGTAATTTAGCCTGGAATACTCTGGTTTCGTTGGGGAGGCGTATGGATGAGGATAGTTGGTGGGACTTTGAGTAAATGCCTGCCCCTATATACCGCAGCCCACTTTGGACCCGTAGAGCTCCACGTCAAAGACCCCAATTACCCTATTTTTCCTCTAATCCACTCTGCAAAAATCTTTCCTGAAGTTCAGAGTAGGTATAATGTTGTTAGGGCTGATGCTATGTAGCAATGGACCCTGCGGGAGTAAATTGCTGTGGTTAATTACGTTCTTGTGGTCCAGCTTCCTACTTCTTTGAGTTTGACTGCGCTACATGAGGCGATTGCTTTTATGTATAAATCTATTGGTAATAAGTGAGTGAGTAAGTTAAAGAACCTCAGCTGGACTAATGCAATGTGCTCCTGTAACGAAAACACAAGCTGATCTTTGTATTCTACTCAGTTTAGATTGGTTGTACTTCTTAGTTAAAGCCGGCCACCAGATTAAGGCTGCGTATGTCAGAATTGGTCTTACAATGGCTGTGTATGACTGCAAAGATATTTCTGCGTGAATACCCCATTTCTTATCCTCATGGAAAAGAAATGTATTTTCCTTTGAAAATTTGTTTTTGTTTTCATTTTCTTCAGTACATTCAAATTTTCTATTCTCTTTCTTGTATAGAAATTTTTTTGTTACTTTGACAATCACCATAAAGTTATGGAAATACTTGAAATAGGGTAATGAAAAAGTGAAAAGTATGAAAGTGTTGTGGCTTTGTTTAATATTTTGTTGTACAATGTAAATTTCTGAGATTGTGAGTCTTTTTTTTTTAAACCATTTTCTATTCCTGCTGGGTTGTTGCTATGAGAGAGTAGCTCTCTCTAGAGATTTAACACACACCACTGCCCTTGCATACATATGTATGTATTAGTATTGCACACACATACACGAGGAAAGCAAGCGCTCCAATTGAGCTTAGTGCCTTTGCCTACACTCCAGCACTCCCATGTCAGCAGTAATCACTCCCTTTTTATAGTACAGCGCATATACTTTTTACTTTGTTTATTATGCTGCATTTAAACCGGCCGAACGAATAAAGATTCTTCCACGTAGAAATTGCAGCTGATAAATGATCATTCGCGCAACCATTTACATTTACGCCAGCCGAACTAAAACTTCGAGCGCTGACATTAAGCTACTTGGAAGCGCTGAAAGAGCGCAAGAAGAGCACTTATAAGCATCGGTAGAAGAGCATAACTTTTAGGAGCACAGAAATATACTGTTATCTGACTCATAGATTAATAAAAACTGGTTATCATTTGTTCTCCGAGTATTTTTTGTAGAAAAAGTGTTTCTCAATCTGTGTGAATTGTTGCGTGCTTCCCATAAGCATCCAGAAAGTACAAAGTCAGCGCTCCCAAAGTTCTTCTTCGCGTCAAATATTCCTGTTGGATATGCAAATATGACCTTAAAGCAAATGAGGTGAAATTGGGAGTGCTGACGTAGAGGGCGATCTTTGTTATGTAAACTTAAAGGGATCGACTACTTATATTATAGGAAGATTTGTGGGTGTCAACATCATCTTTTTATATGACCCAATATAGTTTAGTAAGTTTTCTATACTTCCTTCAGCTTCTTTAAAGTGTTTTGCTTATGTGTAAACTGATTTTATTATATAATTTTTATTTTGAATATGAAGAATAAAGCTTATCACTTTCTATTTTATAATATTTTCAACATATTCAATTAAATTGAAATTTTGTAAGTCCAAATGCGTAATATTCATTCCAGCATGAAATATTTTCCCAAGCATTACAACTAAACTCTATGAAATATGTTTAAAAATCAAATAAGCAGAAAAGCTGCTTAAATGAAATTGCAGAATTTGTGTTGACCCAAAATCCTTACATAAAACATGTATTTTCATTTGAAAACCTTTTATTAACGAACACTATGAACATGTTCTTCGTACGCATTGACGGAATTTTAAATTTGAAAATCGTCCGCCCCCTGTTTCCCACCCACCCTTGCATATAAAATGTAACCGAGTGTGTAAAATGTTACTGCGCACACAAAACATCAAATTTCATACATCATAAAACATATTGGCTTAAAAAAGTTATGCGTTCTACATACATACAATTTCTGATAGTGTGATGGCGGTTGTATGGCAGATAGATGGTGGTGAAGATAGTAAGACAAGCACCACAACAGCAACAACAAGAACAGAAACACAGCATCTTAGCGTAGCTCCAAGATGTGTATGTGCATGTAAGGGAGAGGAGCGGGTAGGAAGCAGCAATTTCACCAACAATGTGACCCTATGCCAGAAAAACGAAAAGCTTGCTTTAATGAAGGGAAAGAACAGATTGTGTAAAAAGTACAAAAACAGCAGGAAAGATCGGAAAGAAAACCCTAACGTTGGTTGCTTATCATCACAAATGAATCTCTCTCACTCACAAACACTTACATACATTCTTTCGTTCTTCTTCTCTCTCTCCCACACACTCTCTCTTGTAACATGCATGCTCTTTTGTATTGCTTGCAGCTGAAAGAGGCTCATAAAAATGGCAAGCACACTTACACTAACAAAATATGTCCTTTTTTGGTGACGAAGTTTTTTCGTTTTTTCGTTTTTGTTTTGTTCTCAACAATGAATGCATGAGCGAGCATAGAATCGACGAATGTAAAATCAAAAAGCAACAAAATCGTACCACCCACAAAACAAACAAAACAGAAGAGCATATCGAAATCAAAAATCTACAATCTGCTTTCTGTCGAACGCAAACAAAACAAGTAAATGACAAAAAAAGAAAAAAGAAAGAATAAATTTTACCTATAAGTAGCTTTTAACAACAAGCTAAGTGTATGCTTTGTTTTTTTTTCTCTGTTACATTTCACATCTTTCCCTGCTAATGTTTGTGTTTCCTCCACCAAAGAAGCTGATGAGGAAGCTGAAAGGCTGAGAAATGTTTGTAAAGATAGAAAAACTAAATTCAAACGCATGATGAGGGAAATCATTGAAGCTATTCTTACATTTTTTTCTCGTTATTTTGTTTTTGTTTTTTTTTTGTGATGATAAAAATGTATGTAGTACTCGTTCATAGGAAGAGAGAAAGAACCGTAGCTTTTGGTATAAGATTATAATCTATATTCAAAGCACGTGATAAGTGCAGACGAATGTGTGTGAATGTCTCTGCCTGTGCGTGTGTGTTTGTGAGAGGAAGCAGAAATAACATAAAATTAATATACACTAACAACAAACAGAATGCACTCATACAGACACAGATAGTGCATAAGTGGTAAGTATGGTACACCGTTAACTTTTATGGGTTTTTAAATGTCCATATAAAAACTGACTATTGTTTGACTTACCGACGCTAGAATCGTCTATAGTTATTACCATTATTTTTAAGCTTTTGCTGTTTAAATTTAACAGCATCAATATAAGAAAATTTTCGTTTTCCTTGACATCTCAGATAAGGATTACGAACATAGGCTTGAAGAATTTGTCGGGGGTTATAATGTCTGCGAGGTTATAATTTTGACGTTAACTTTATTCTTTTGTCTAGATGATGTTCACATTTTAAATGCAAATAAATTAAACTTATTATATTTTGTAGACTTTAAAAACTACCTTCCAAAAAGTCATGCCTGTTTGTTTACCTGACCTTTGAACAACGTAATAATATAATATTTTTAATATTTTTAATTCCTGTAACAGCTGTTTTAAAACCAGCATATATTGAAATATTAAACAATGACTACTTTAGAGTAAAGTTTTTAAATATATTTTTCAGAATTTTTAAAGTGTATCGTACAGATGTTCAAAATAGGTAACACGTATAGAATGCGAACTACTACTGTGGGCAAAAAGTAGTAAGACTTTTTAATTTAAATTTCGCGCGGAAACCCATTCATCAAAATATTATTTTTTTAAGGTTGGTATGACTGTCGGTGACATCTGTGCCAAATGTCACATCAAAATAATCATTAGTGTTTACTATACGCTTGTCTTTCTGAAGTTTCTGCACAAAAAGTGCATTCGGCGATTTGAAATTCACAATGTGTGAAATTATTCAACAAAGAAGTTCCATTAAATTTTGTGTGCGGAATCAAATTTCTGGTGCCGAAACGTTCAGAATGTTGCAAAAGGCCTTCGGTGATAATTGTATGTCGGGAGCAAGTGTTTTTGATTGGTACAAATTGTTCAAAGATGGTCGAGAACGCGTTGACGACGAACCACGTCCAGGACGGCCATCAACATCAACTGATGATCAACTGACGATCAACACGTCAATAAAATCAAGGAATTAGTGCTCGAGAATCGACGATTAACAGTCAGAGACCTTACTGGCATCGTTGGAATATCAATATCGGAAGGATCAGTGAAAACCATTTTAAAACATCATTTGGGCCTAAGAAGAGTGAATGCACGATTGGTTCCAAAATCACTGCATTGGTTTTACGAGACCATTTTGCCAAAAATTCGACTGATATCGTTTCGCAATGATGGCCCTATTCGCCTGACTTAGCACCGTGTGCCATGTGACTTTTGGCTATTTTCTAAACTCAAAAAACCGCTTCGTGGACACCGTTGACTTTAACAACTGTTTCGAGAATTGAAAAAAACGTTGGCACAAGTGTATTGGGGCCGGGGGGGATTACTTTGAAGGGGACGAAATAGATTTGGAAGAATGAATAAAACAAAAAAATATTCGAAAAAAAAAAATAATTAAATAAAATAAAATAAATAAATAAAAAAATTTGATATTATGAACAAAGTCTTACTATTTTTTGCCCACAGTAGTATGTAGATAAAAATCTTAGGATGAAAAAACCCTTGTCAACCATTTTCTATAATTATTTTACATTGCCTGAAATAGGACTCTCTCTGTGTCTCTTTTTTTTCTTCGCTTTTAGGCTAGTACTCTCGTATACTTGCTAAGAAATTTACGACTACTTGAGAAAAATGAAAATACATATTTATCTCAGTTGCATCTCATTTGGCCATATCTTTTGTAGTATGTATGTGTGTACATATGTAGTGTATGTTTTATTACATTCCAAAATTGTTTAAGAGAGAAATAGAACCACTCTCATTTCTCATGAAGAAAATCAACTATAGTTTTCAGGCAGTAACGGTTTATGCTCTTTGACCCAGTGAAATACAGTTTCTTCTCTCTGTGAGTAACGGTTCCTGTATTCTATCTGGCTTTATATGCAAGTACAATGTGAGAATGAAGTGATGAAAATAATAACTACGTAATTATGTAGTGCGATTCACCGCAAATGTGCTAATTAAAATTGAATTTTTGTATGAGGTATGACAGAATTAACGACTACTGAGAGGAGAGGATAAGACAACTTGCGACTACCTCAATTAATCTTTGTGATTTGATAAAATTTCACGTCTGTTGAATTATTAAATTTATTACACATAATAATAACTTCAGTTAAAAACATATACAAACATAAATACATTAATGTATTACAACATAGTAAAATTATCTTACCGTAAAGTGAGTGTCGCATATGTGCCTTACATTGAATTAAAATAAGCAACTGAAGTTTTTAAAAACTACGGAGAAAGAAAGGGAGAAAATGAAGCTACTCGTTCATAAATGAAAAATATAGTGAAGATTTTCAGAATTTCAATATCAAAAAGCGGGGAAAATCCGAGGACAAATATGCGAAAATTAAAAAAATTCACTTGTGTACGTTGCTGTTTCGATGTTTCTCGTTTTCATTTATCAAACTATACGCAAGATGCGATACGATGTGATGTACGTATCATCAAAATCACCGAGTGAAAAAACGAAACTCGAAAGGATCAAAGTGCCATTGAAAAAAGTTGTTGATATGCAAACATCTCTTCATGAGGATGTTTGCTTTTTTGTGCGGTAGAAGAGACAAATTCTGCAGTCAAATTCAGATTTAAAGTAAATAAATCAATAGAATAAGTATTAAAAGTTGTGGTCCTTGGAGCGTTCAGATTTATGACTAAACTAAAGAAATTGGTTTTGGTATTTTTAAGTCTGGTCCTTATATTTATAAAATTTGTCGGGACAGAAAGTTTGAAATTTGTTATCGTCGAATAGATTTGAGGAATATATTTTGATATTTGTAACATAATTAATGGAAATAAATTGTGTAACCTGAATCATTATGCAAAAGAGCAAAACTTCGAAGCTAGTTTATCTCTTTTGCATACAAATTTCGGTTGCTAACCTTCATGGTATAATACATCACCCTAACGTCAGCTGATGCCGTTATCTGATGCAATTATCTGAGCTAAAGGCATACGAAAATTATAACAACAAATAAATAACAACATCAACATCAACGAGAAAAATGTACTCACACTCCTTTCCTCCTTCTAATTTTTGTTCTCAACTATATTTACTGTATTGTTATTCCTCTTTTACAATATAAAAAACAACGGCATATTTAAAATAAAACAACAGAAAACCAGAAATAAAAAAATATCGTTTTCCCTTAACAATATTAAACAGTATTAAAGTTGTTCTCCAATTATTCTCGATTAAATGTAAATAAATCGAAGAAAGTGAAGTGGTTCAAGTCTGCAATTTTACATACAATTTATTTTTCTCTCGTTTTTTCTTTTTGTCATTGTTATGATGCTTTGATCCATTTAACTTTCCAATCTTCGAGTGATGTCTGTAGTGGCAATATTTTCGTATCTGCTCAATATATTCGCACGTACAGGAAACTCAAATATTGACATAGCAAGCGCAAGGATATGCGAGCATGGCTCGTGCTGGCCTCACACTTTGTAGTAAATAAGTAGAAGCGGTAGCTAACTACCTACTGATGCTGATGCTGATGCAGCCACTAGTGTCGCTATTGCTGTAGTCACTGTTTCTGATGCTGCTGCTGATGTTGCATGTAAACGTTTATGATGGTTTTAATAAAGTAACAAAAAAAAAAGATACAAAAATAAAAAAAGATAAAATAAAAATCGAGTTGAGTGTTTCACCCATTTAATTTCATTGATACGAGCATGTGATATAAAATTTTGTGAGTTTACTTTTAATTAAATTTTGTTAATTAAATTTTATGACAGTTGCAATTTTCATTTTCAAGCATTTTCACATGCTGTTGTTGTAATTGTTGTAAATATATACCTATATATGTATATATATATGTTTTGCAACTTTAGTTACACACTGTGAAATATTGCTGGTGGTGGTGGTGGTGGTGTTGTTGTTGTTGTTGTTGTTGTTGTTGTTGTTGTTGTTGTTGTTGTTGTTGTTGTTGTTGTTGTTGTTGTTGTTGTTGTTGTTGTTGTTGTTGTTGTTGTTGTTGTTACTATTGTTGTTGTTGTTGTTGTTGTTGTTTATATATTCTGAAGTATTTGATTAAATTTGTTATGTCATTTGTTGTGCGTATGTTGAGAAAGATTTATAATTATTAATATAAGTATGTATGCACATAAGTATAAGTATGTATGATAGATGCACTCATACCTACACATGTTTACTCTTTTAAGTATATATGTATGTACATATGTGCATGTGAGTGTGTGTGTGTGTGTGTGCGTGTTTATGCACTGTGACATAAAATCCGATTAGTATCACAATATTATGTTTATAACTTAAATTTAATCTTCATTTTAGTTTTCATGTATTGTATCTACTCACATGCACACATGTTTTATGTGTGTGTGTGTGAGTGCTCATTGGCTTCACCTTTTGTTTCACTTTCTCATCAATGAGTGCATATCTCGCACGTATGGCACTCTCTCTGCTTTTGCCTTTCATGCTCTTCGCCCATGTGCACACACACACACACGCTCACATGCATACACATATTAACTTATGTATATGCTTTGTAAGTAAGTAGGAGTAGTGTAGTGTTGTGTAGTATTTTACGTGTTGTGTAGTGCTTGTGCGAAACTTCCGTTTCCGTTCTTTTCAACCTAATTACGTGGAGAATTATCTCACACTTGGAGCTTTCCGTTTCAATCTTGGCGTTGTTGTTGTTGTTGTTTTGCGGTTGTATCTTATTCCCCAAATATTCACTGAGATTCCAGCTGTGTTTGGTATTTTTCGCTGATTGCTAACGCTCACAGAAGCACAGAAAATCTGAAACTTAAACACACAAACACAGACATACGTACATACGTACATACATACTATATCAGACAAGCACATTCACTCAGGCGCGTATTCCCAAAGCTGAATAATTCATTATGTATTTTTGGTTGCATTAAATTAATGATTTTCATTTCGTTTCGAAGGTGAACATGATAAATTTGTTGGCATTTTAACCGGAACAGCAGTGGCGCCATTTAATTTATTATTATTTAAAATAAGTGTATGTCTGTATGGTACTTATAGTAAATTACCTCGAGAAATACTCAATTATTCAATTGGAAATGTTACTACTTACTAAGATCCTTTAAATCAATCGAATCCGGAAACCATAAGCAGCTTTCATTTTGAATTAGTTTTCATTGCCCACTGATTCGATTACACATGGTTTCACTTCCATTCCATATTCATTCAGGTGTTGTGAAACGTTGCTCCATATTATTTCACTAACGTAGAGTAATTATTGCATTGTCACTTTCACACCTTCTGTATAGCCTTCTCCTTTCGGCTATACTTTAGAGCTAGCTATAGATTGATTGCCGCCACTGCACTGTACTAATTAACGCCATCACCGCTTGGAATTTCACACCATTATTGGCTATGCTTAATTACGTTTATCGTACATATGAAGTAACTTAAGGCATTAGCGATGATTCGCCATTGCTAGGCTAGCAGGCACGGATGCCACTAGATGGATAGTAGGCAGATATGTACTATAGTACATACTTACATATAAATATGTAAGTATATTATTTTCATTCTATAATTAGGTCAAATGTGGCAAAACAGACACACAAACACTCCCACAAATTCCATTTTTGCTTTATCGTTATTATCCGATTTCATTCTTAACAAATTTCACAAATTCACAAATATCTACAACTACGGTGATGTACATACATACATATGTGTTAGGCGGGTAGGAAGGCGAGCTCAAATGCCAACGGGTCGTATGAGTAACACTTTTCAGAATGTTTTTTCTTGTTTTTTTTTGCTTCCTTGTTTTGTATGCTACCCGATTTAGTTGTGTGTTTATTTGTGTGTATGTGTGTGTGTGTTGAATGCTATGGGCAATACACAGATATTATTGTGTGAATGACACCACAGCTTCATGCTTCGCAGAAACAGCAACAAAAACTTCTACAAATTTCCGCAAAACAAAAACAAAAGCAAGCAAAAAAAAAAACAATAAAAAAAAAACCGAAAAGCAAAAATATTATATTGTAGCAGCAAAAAGCAAAGTAATTTTGTATAGGCATACATATGTGTATGTGTGTGCGCTAGGCCTCTGCTAAATTGGGCTGTGTATGCATGAGTGTGGGTTTTTAATGCTCTCATGTGTACACTCACTCTCTGCCATACACACGCCTGCGACTATAATCTTTGTGTGTGTGCGTTTGTTGAACCTTATTATTTCTATTGCAAATTATTTCCATTCGGATATACTCACACACACACACGTACGCATATTGGCACATATGTACATAGTTACAGAAAAGAGAGTTAGAGCGATTGAGAGAGTGATTAAGTAGCTTGATTTTAGTGAGCGAGAGTGTCTGTGTTTGTTTGCAATGAAAATATTTGGGTTAAAATTTCACGTATTTTACATTTCGATGCCACTAATGCCAGTGTAAATGTATGTGTGTGTGTGTGTGTGTGTGGGTACGTTTGTGTTTCTGTATATTTATAAATATTTACTCAATTTTACAAAAAGCGCAACACTAGCAGTAAAAATTCCCTTTGGCTGGGGACGTCTCTGACGACGCAGGCCAATTGACCCGATTTTGAATACTCTTCATCGTCGAGGTCGACGTCGACGTCGTCATCGTAGTTTGGCTAACAGTGAGTTAGCGCTGCTGGTGCTGCTGACCGTAGAAATTTACTACTCGATCTGCTTTATTTGATAAGTAGCCCTGCGGGTGTGTGTGTGTGTGTGTGTGTGTGTGCGTGTGTGTGGGTGTGACTTTGTGAGCCAAAGAGAATACACATAGCGTAGCAGAGTGGAGTGTAGTACATATAGAATTGCTGACTGTTTGCTATTTTTTGTTTGTTTGTTACTAATCGTTTGAAATAGTATACGAGCGAGCATTTATCCTTTGCTCTGCACATTTGTGTGTTTTCTTTTTATTGCTTTACACATCACATTACATTTTGTTGCTTAATTAATGTAATTTTAGCAAATAGCAAACCAACCAACAAAAATAAACAGTGGAAGGAAACTGGTCGAATTTGTTGACATTTGAATTTCTTCATTTTTTTTTCCAAGTTGTTTTATATCGTAGTTTGGTAGCTACACATGTACATATCACACATTCTCGAGGGTGTGATTCATTGGAGAAGTTCTGACTTTGAAAAATTTATGAAATTGATTGTCATTCATAGCTATGATGGTGTACATACTATATGCAAATCGTATAGTTTGATATATTTTTTATGATTACGATAAAGTGGCTGTTGTTGCTCGATATAAATCATTTGGCTAGAATTGGTTTGGTATTTTTTCTTGATCTCTCGATTCAAACAGAATGAGCCGTTATGTCTTATCAGAATTGTTGTTGGTTAACTTGCCAAGTGGAGTATTACTCTGAGAGTCAGTGCTTTGCCAAAACTATATTACATACATTTCATTAATTTTTACATACATAAGTGGCATAATATTGCCACTCACCCACAAATTTGCCTTTGTTTGTTTGTACAAAAAAAAAGCAGAAAAATTTTTGTGTATCTACATATATTAAAACTTAAAACACAAAATTTCTTTGTTTCTGTTTTGACAAAAATCTTTGCTTGAAAGTTAGTGCAAATGCATTCTGTACTTTGATATTTCGTCAGCATTTACGAGTGCACACGACAATATGTAATTACGATGATCTTTCACACTTCTCTTTATTTTTATACACTTATATCGCTTATACACTTACTCCCATTCAATTTTACTTTATCTCTTGATTCAAAGAGCATGAAGCCATTATCTTCACTTTCATCTCCCTTCCCTCGCGTTGAGTCGAAGCAATAGCATTGCTCTTTTGGTTTCTTGCTCTCTCGCTTTTCAAATGTTCTCTTATTTATAAAAAAATCCACCCCAGTTTTTATGTGGACGTGATAATGCATGGGAGTGAGATATCTTTATATTATTAAGATCATTGCTTATACATTTACTCCCATTCCATTTTACTTTATCTCTTGATTCAAAGAGCATTAAGCCATTATTTTCACTTTCATCTCCCTTCCCTCGCGTTGACTCGTAGCAGTAGCATTGCTCTTTTGGTTTCTTGCTCTCTCGCTTTTCAAATGTTCTCTTATTTATAATAAATCCGCCCTCTAGTTTTTATATGGACGCGCTATTGTATGGGAGTGAGACATCTTTACCTATATATTATTAAGATCTTTGCTTATACACTTACTCCCATTCAATTTTACTTTATCTCCTGATTCAAAGAGCATGAAGCCGTTACCTTCAATTTGATTTGTTGTTTTTTACTTGATTGAGAAATTGGCATCACGAGTGTAGATATGTACGTCAAATCTGACATCTGACATTAGCATCATCAAGTTTGACGTTTTTAATGGCATACATGCTCAGATAGTTTTGCCATATGAGTAATATTTGTATTGTTATTGTTTTATAATTAAATCGTAAACATTTTCGTGCGATTTCTTTGTGTGATTTTCGATGAGGATTAACTTAACAACAGTGTGCCGATCAACTCGCTTCGACTTTTGGCAATGAAGCATCATCCCGGACCACCGTGTTTCACAGGTTTTTTGAATTCAATCGTGGTCGTAGTTCGCTCCAGGACAAGATTTCGTGAAGGTCGTCCGAAATCTTTTGTTGTGCCAGAAAACATCGATGCCGTGCGTGAACTGATTTTGAAAGATCGTCATGTAACTTGGGCGTTTCAGGGCATTAGTTCCACTGGCATACATTCAATATCACATGAGCATTTGTCTGTCAAAAAGATTTGTTCGCGTTTGGATACCACATAATTTGAAAACCGCTCAAAGAGGCTCGTGTCATTTGGTCCAAAGAAATGTTAAAGAAATCGATCGCGGAACTTTAAAAAACATTGTATATAGAAGATTGTGGACAGGCGAGGAATCATGGATCTATGCATATGAGCTCGAAACTAAACAGCAGTCGACTGTTGGGACAATCCCAATGGTGAGTTCTTTCTTCGCCTATAAAAGATCATATCACAACCGTGTCTTTAACGGAACGTCGTACGATCCATTCTGAATAGTGCACCACCATTTGTTTGCCAAATGAGGTTAACTACTAACCCTCAAAGACAGATCATTCTCCACCACGGCAATGAGAGTTCTCACTCATCGGCTGAGCGCTCTAAACATCAAATTAAACTATGCTTTTATGACTACATTTTGGTGTAATTATGTACATCAAAAATTGAAATTTTTTATGTAAAACTAGAACTTCATTTTTATTTCACATTAAATTCAACAATTAACAACAACAAAAATCATTCCATTAAAATGATAAAAATATACGCTAAAGTGTACGGCAAATTGAGGCAATTATACTTTTCAAATATTACTCTCTTAATAACATAACTTCCGCTTCCGTGATTGGCAAGGATGGCAAAAATGAAGCAAAATAAAACGCTACTCCACTTAACTTATATTATTGCCAAAAAATAAAAAAAATAAATAAAAACATGAACACACAAAAGCGAATTGTATGCAACAACAAAATGGAAAAGGGAGAAAAACAAAATGACGAAAACAAATAAAGTGAAGTTTGCGTAAATATTTGATATTTTATACCGCCCGAGAATAAAAATAATAGCAACAAAAAATAGAGAAAAAGAATTCATAACTTGCAGTTCAAGTTAATTACAAACAATTCACAAGGATAATGAAGGAGAAGCACAACAACTCACCGAAGGAACGAAGGAACGAACGAATCAACTCACCAACCCACCAACCCACCAATCCACCAATCCACCAACCCACCAACCAACCAAGGAACGAACATTCGTGCGAACACAGTACATACTTGTACATACTATAAAGAAAGGAAAGAAGAAGCAAGGCGAACAAAACGAAGTAGCTTACGGTACGAATGTCGACGACAACATTTCCCACGGTGACGTGCTTGTGGAAATTAAACTTTTCTTATTTCATTTCATTTCATGTTGCGCTGTTTCGCTTTTATTTCCTTCGTTTTCTTCTCTTTTTTTTGCAGTAATTTTGCAAAATATTGCGACGAAAATGCGAACAAAAACCGCAATTTCCGGCGGAAGTTGCAGCAATGTCACACACATGCATTCATGTACATCTACACAGCGAAAACTCACACGGAAATATGCTGCGGGGTCGTTTTTACTACATATATATGTACATATGTATAAGTAACGAGTGCGAGAGTGTGTTAGTGTGTGTGTGTGTGTGTGCGACAGTGGAGGAGTGAGTGTTGGTTGAAGCTAAGCTAAGCTACGCCGTCTCTCGTTTTCTAAAAATTACCGCTAACAGTCACGATAGCAGCCCAATAAGTGACGGTAAAAACGAAAAAGAGAAATCAAGTTGGCATAAGTTGCCAACTTGTGCAGCGAAAAACGTTTCCACTTAAATAACGTTCGCTTGTTCTTTCGTTCGTTCAGTGCGATGCGTTCGTTATAACTTGCCCTTGCTGCTATGCGCGTGTGAAAATTCGAGTATATGCAGCTAGTTTTGCTTTTACGGTTTTCAAGTGTCCAACCTCCATCCCCCACCTCCCCCTCCACCACTGCCAGCCACATACAAAATTTATTGAAGGGCATGTACATAGTATGTATGCAGAAGTTTTGCCTTACTTTTGCCCAAATTGTTGCTCGCTGATTGCATTGAAAATGGTAGAAAAGTTTTATTTAAACTCGCTTTAGCATTCATTCACTCGCTACATAGTGTAATTTTCGCTGCACCTCCATTTCTAATTCATTCACTCCCACGATTTTTACGCTCTCTGACTCTCTCTTCCTAACTCACACCAGAGTCTCTTAAGTTTCAGTGCAAAATTAGCAATTCAATAAAATGGGATTTTAAATGGTTGGAAATTTTTGTTGTTGCTATCTTGGTTGTTGTTGCATATTCAATGCATTGCGTATGAGTTTTTGATGCTGCCTTTTTGTTTTTTTTTATTTTGTTTTTTTTTTTTGGTATTTGTGCATGTGTGGCGCGTATTCTCAATAATGTTTCCGCTGTTTTTGTTTTTGTTGTTGCTCTTCCTGTTATTATCACAATTTTTTCGCCTGGCTTCTTCTCACCTGCTTTGGTTGGAGAATGCTTTGAACTTTTCAGTGCTACTTTCCTTTTCATTCTTTATTCTTTTTGGTGAAAACTTTTGTAAGCGCGGTTTTTTTTCTTGTGTATTGATGGCTCCTTCTCATACAGAATACGAGTATTCGCATGAAGTTTACTCCTCTAGAAATTTACACGTTCATTCAAGTTGTGTGTTGATGTTATTGTTATACGTATCGCTCATTTACTGCAATACTGTCATAACTCGAAGAACACAAAGAACACACATAGCTATCACCTCATAGAATTGATAATGACAAATACTCACATGATTTTGTTACACAAGGTAAAGCACTAAATATCAGTTACTTTTGTATGTATACTTAACGCGAACATTTTTGTTTTATGTCAGTCTTGCAGCAAACTAGCGATATATATTACTGAAATATATGTATGCACAAATACAATATGTGCTGAGTTATAGGATTCTCGATTTACTATTACCCTTTATATTTATATCTAAAAATTATAGAACGTAATGAGCAAATTGTGTAAAAAATTAGTAAAAGCAAAACTCTCTCTCACTTCTTACGTTCAACCTCCTTACGGAGAGAACGAAGTTTGATATCGTGTTTGCTGTACGTTCTCACTGCAGTCACCGAATGACAACAGTCTTGGTTTTCTCAAACACCAACAATACTGAGCAGGGTAAATGACGGAGAAAAGAGCACTGACCTTTAAGAAGAGAGAGCAAAGTTTAACGACTATCGTTCTACTGTTTTCTTTCTCTGTTACGCTAAAGATAACACTAACAACATACATGTTTGTTTGATCAGTGTGTGTGTGTTGGAAGGGTTTTCTCTCGTACATTGGCGTTGTTGACTCACGAAGGTATTTGAAAAATTTCAAATTGTTGCACAACGATCGAGCAAACATGTGTGACTTGAGTGGCTACCTTAAGATATCGACTGGCTTCGAACTCCAGTTTTTTAAACTTTATGTTTTGCAGTGAGAATAGATTCAGAGGGCACTAGTCACCTGTTTTCCGAACATAAACGTAAAATTG
This sequence comes from Palloptera scutellata, assembly GCA_958295655.1. Lineage (NCBI taxonomy): Eukaryota > Metazoa > Arthropoda > Insecta > Diptera > Pallopteridae > Palloptera > Palloptera scutellata. The sequence goes on from OY282450.1 coordinate 27,034,412, forward strand.
GGTAAAATTTGAGTAATGTAGTTTAGTCAGAAACCAGTCCGAGATGCAATGTAAAGAATGTAATGCTGGAGGAGCGTTCTTTTTGCCTTACAAAAAGCACTCTTAAAGTTACTTCGATTAAGTAAGTTTTGAAGCCATGTTATCGCAAGCTCCCAATATCGTTTTTGAAAGCAAAAACAATGTATTTCGTAAATCTGTAACCAAATAAACTTAAGCTGAGTGAAAATTTTACAATTTTCTCGCCAAAGATTTGTAGCACCTTCTGGGTGCATATTTATAAAAAATTTAAATCCCAAACGATAAAGTTTACCACAAAAGTACAAAAACAATGCAAATAAACATAAATGCAAATCCGCTCTAACTTTTTGTGCAAAAAAAGTAACAACCGAAAATCAAAATGTAATCTTCAAAAATAAAGCAAAAAGCAACTAATTCTACAATTCTACGCCAATTCGTGCATGTCAACATTTCCAATTTTTCAAGATTCACGCCAATAAGGTGAACCAGAATTTAATTCAATGCTCAAGCTTTCAAACAACAACAGCACACACATTATACTCAAAATGTACCGTCTGCCGCTCTTCAAGAGAAGAAGAAGAAAACAAATAAAATAATACAACTTTGTAGCATAATCTACTTATATTTACAGTTATGTATGTATCTATGTATGTATGTATGTATGTATGTATAAATGTATGTGTGTCTATGACCCCAACGGGAAAGAAAGCTCTCTAAATGCTCACATTTGCCTACACTGAAACTGATATTTTACAGCTCATATACATTTTACATTGCATTGCATCCTGTTTTTGCATACTACTGTGGGCAAAAGTTAGTAAGACTTTGTTCATAATTTCAAATTTTTTTATTCATTCTTCCAAATCTTTTTCGTCCCTTCAAAGTAATCCCCCCCGGCCCCAATACTTTTGTGCCAACGTTTTTTCCAATTCTCGAAACAGTTGTTAAAGTCAATTTCCGGAATAGCCTTCAATGCGCTTAGCGATTCATGTTTAATGTCTTCAAGTGACTCACAACCGGTGTCCACGAAGCGGTTTTTTGAGTTTAGAAAATAGCCAAAAGTGACACGGTGCTAAGTCAGGCGAATAGGGCCATCATTGCGGAACGATATCAGTCGAATTTTTGGCAAAATGGTCTCGTAAAACCAATGCAGTGCTTTTGGAACCAATCGTGCATTCACTCTTCTTAGGCCCAAATGATGTTTTAAAATGGTTTTCACTGATCCTTCCGATATTCCAACGATGCCAGTAAGGTCTCTGACTGTTAATCGTCGATTCTCGAGCACCAATTCCTTGATTTTATTGACGTGTTGATGATCAGTTGATGTTGATGGCCGTCCTGGACGTGGTTCGTCGTCAACGCGTTCTCGACCATCTTTGAACAATTTGTACCAATCAAAAACACTTGATCGCGACATACAATTATCACCGAAGGCCTTTTGCAACATTCTGAACGTTTCGGCACCAGAAATTTGATTCCGCACACAAAATTTAATGGAACTTTTTTGTTGAATAATTTCACTCATTGTGAAAATCGCCGAATGAACTTTTTGTACTTCAGAAAGACAAGCGTATACTAAACACTAATGATTATTTTGATGTGACATTTGGCACAGATGTCACCGACAGTCATACCAACCTTAAAAAAAAATATTTTCATGAATGGGTTTCCGCGCGAAATTTAAATTAAAAAGTCTTACTTACTTTTGCCCACAGTAGTACTCTTTTCCTCTTTCCTATTTTTCTCTTATACTCTCTATCTAGGCGAAGTACAATGGTCCAAAAGACTGAGTGCTACATATGTAAATCGAATCTAATCTAATGTAGGAAGTAAGCGCTGACATCGCGCTTTCGTAAAGTATTTAAAGAGCTCTCCTAAAGAGCTTAAGAAGAGCGCTTGTAAGCAGAGCAAAGAAAGCATGATAGTTAGGAGCACAGAGCGTAAACTCTCATTTTACTCATAGGTTATTAAAAACGGTTATCATTTTTTACTGAGCAATTTTTGGAAACAAATGTTGTTCATTCTCTTAAATATTATTAAGAGCTCGTATAAGTAAAGAACAAAGTCAGCGCTCGCAATGTGCATCTTAGGGAAGCGTTTGAAATTTACCCATTAGGACTCTTTGCCAATACCGACTACAATATAATAATAAATATAAAGCCAGCAAAATAGGGTGAAGGCAAAAACAAAAAAGCAAGAATAGAACAACAATTCTGAAGAGTGTTGAGCTAGAGGCATACCTTATTCCTTGTAGACTTACATACTTGGAGCCACACACAATACACGCGCACACACACACTGACACACACCTGGACTCAAAGTATTTCTCTTTTCCGCTTCAAAGAAAGTCTGCACTTAAAAGATAAAAAGATAAGAGAAATGCAAAATATTTTTAACCAATATCTTTCAATTCAAAAAAAAAAAAAAAAAATTTAAAAAAAAAAATAAAACAAAAAATAAGGTAAATTTATAAAAGTTTATCATCATATAGCAAAGAAATGAATGCACACACACACGGAAAAGTAGAAGAAATGCCCAAAGTGTGTGGTAGAATGAAAGAAGAAGGGAACGACTTAGTAGTGGTACTACGATTTTTGTTACTAGGTTTGGGTTTTTTGTCAGCCCAGCCAACCAGTCACTACTGCAGAACACACAATAAATCGTTGTTTTCTTTTTCTTTTTCTTTTTCTGTGTTTTTTGTTGTTGTTTTTTATTTGTAGCTTTGTAAATCAGATAAGTTTCTTAACCCCGGATACGCCTTTCTTCTTTATATGTAGTTCGTTTCCCACTTCTCAACTGCGTTTCGCACTCACCAAAAGTTTTTTCATCAACGTTCGTAGCTTTAAAGTTGGCTTCATTTCCTGCAGCTTTTACTACATATTTCGATTTCTTTTTTTTTGTTTTTTCGAAACAGAAAAAATTAATTTTCAGTTAAGTTTTTTTATTGTTGTTATAGTTTTTCTTTTTCTTTTACATAGTACGTACCCATAGTGTATGTAGGTTTTCCTTGTTGCTAGCAAGTAAAGGGTGATTTTTATAAGAGTTTCTGTGTTTTAAATGTGGTTGGTCGCTGTGGCATAGTGGTAGTGCGTTGGACTGCTACGCAGAGTGTCTGGGGTTCGAATCTCGGCACATGCAAAATCAAAAAGGAGAAAAAATAATTTCTCTACACGACACCACCTCACCTCTTGGCAGGCAATGGCAAACCTACAAGAGTAAAAATTTCCTATGAAAAGCTTTTCACTTCACCGTTCGGATTCGGCATTAAATTGTAGGTCCCTTCCATTCATGTACAAATACAACACGCACAACGTGAGTGGATGCGAAAAGCGAAAAGCTCGGCCTAGGCCCTCCATGGGCTGTAGTGCCATTAAGTAGTAAAGGAAGGGGTTTTTAATGAAAAAAAAAGAAAACACAAAGATTTTACTAAAGTGAATCAAATTTTTATTTGGATCGATAAATCAATTCCTGCAATTTATGGTGCTTTTTAAAGATAATTTCACTTAAATGTTGCCCGCGGCTACGCTTCAATTCTGGTCAATTCTGAAGGTCCAATTTTGGCTCATTTTGCACACATTTCAGCCGGAATCTCGGAATCTCACCAATGACGCGTTCAATGTTGGCTTCCGAAGCAGCAATCGTGTTGGGATTGTCCCTATAGGCAAGAGACTTAACATAGCCCCACACCCACAAGAAATAGTCTAACGGGGTCAAATCACACGATCTTGGTGGCCAATTGACTACACCAAAACGTGAGATTAACTGCTCACCAAATTCGCCTCTCAATTGATGCATGGTTTCGCGTACAGTGTGGCGTGTGGCATGTAGCATCGTCCTGTTGAAACCACATATCGGCCGAGTCCAATTCTAGTATTTTCGGCCAAAAAAGTGTGTTTAATTCAGAAATGAATTTAAAGGAAAGATTGAAAATTAAACACTAAGAATTCGCATTTAATATTTAGCAACATTACTTAAAATGAAAAATTGTACAATAAATATATTGAAGAGCCCAACCGACCGGTGGGAAAGTGTTCTAGAGAAGGACTTAAGGCAAGCAATAGCAAGAAAAGAAATAGAACAAAAAGAAACAAGGATTGAGGAAATGAATAGGAAAGAAAAGGTGTTGTATTAGGGTGGCTTAAACAAAGTGTTATAATCGAACGGTA
>OY282450.1:27043595-27078595 GCA_958295655.1 Palloptera scutellata
TACATACGTAATATACTCGTTATTACTCTCAAGAGTGAATATTGAAATGTAACTGTATGTTGACATACATACATATGTAGAGAGAGCAATAAAGTTTGTTCGAAGTGTGTAGAAGTATACATTTCAGAAGTGAGTAGTTATGATTTTTCAAGATAAACTCAAAATGCAATGCATAAGTTCTCTCTCTCTCTCTATCTATAACCGTAGCTGTACTGTAAAAATACAGTCACGGCTAATAAATATGGTGCACTAAAAAAACCTTTTCTAGTACAAATATATTTGGGGTGTTCTTATTTAGAGTCAGAATTGTCATAATTTCGCTCATTTCTCTTATAAAATTTTACAACTTATAAAGTTTGTGCGAAGTGTGTAGAAGTATAAGTAAATACTTCAGAAGTGAGTAGTAATGACATTTCAAGATAAACTCAAAATGCAATGCATAAGTTTTCTCTCTCTCTCTCTCTCTCTCTCTCTATAAACGGAGCTGTACTGTAAAAATACAGTCACGGCTAATAAATATGGTGCACTAAAAAAAACCTTTTCTAGTACAAATATATTTGTGGTGTTCTTATTTAGAGTTAGAATTGTCGTAAATTCTCTCATATCTCTTACAAAATTTTTTCAACTTTTTAACAATACGACAAAAGAATACATTCCCAATTAATAAAAGTTTTAATATATAACAAAATAAAAAACTTCCAAACTCATTGAAATAAATCCCAATTATTAAAAATTGGCTTATATTTATAAAAAAAACAACTTAAAATTATTTTTAGCTTTCGAGTATAAATTGTTTTTGTTTGTGTTTTTCTTTTTGTTTTTTAAAAATATGTAGAAAGTCATGCGTAGAGAAAAGTGACGGGAAAACTGATGTTCGCGCGAAAATAAAATACAGCCTTCCATTTGATTTCAAAAAAAAAAAAAAATAAATAAGCTTCAAGCTGCCATCACTAATTTGAAATCGATTTATTTCTCATTGTCCTTTCATGATTAACTACAATTTTAGTGGTGATATTTCTAAAAACTAACGTTAGTATAAAAAAACGTTGCATGAGAATTCTTTTTACAAAACAAAAAATAATTTTTTTTAAATGATGAAAAGCAAAAGTAAACACCAGAAATTAACAATTTATGTAGAAAAGAAACTAAAAGAGTTTCCAGAAATTAAAAATCCATTTTTCATTCTTCGGAGTTGTGAAACTTAAAAAATTTGTCTGTTATTCAATAAAAGTTTGTTTTGAAAAAAGCATTTCAAGATAAAAGATTTTTTTTTAGTGTCATCATTTTAAATAGAAGCTTTTTGCTCCTTCAAATGATACAAACGATACAAAAGTTGAAGTAACAATTAATTGTGTAAAAAATACAACTTAGAATACCTTAAAAATAATACATGTAAAGAACGAAAGGTTCTCCTTTTCTTGGTACAAAAAATAAGTTTGTAAATGCAGTATTTTTATATGAGTACAACTTTTAACTACATGTAAAAAAACAGGAATTGGTCAAAGAGATTTCATGCCTCGTATATGATAAGTTACGATGGTTTACTGTACAGGCATAGAAGAGAGGAGATATGAAGAGAATGTCGTTTGGAGCCTTTTCCTCGCCAAGCTTCATCCGTTATTTAAGTTGCTGACAGACAGACAATATCCGCATCAGTTGTTGCGCTTATGTTTCATCGGAATAGCAAACCATCATCGAATTGAAACATTTCCGCCTTCTCCCTATTCTATACGTCACTTTGTTTGGCATTTGTATTGATAATGAAGGCGCCGTTAATGTGACCATTCGGAGCCTTGCCATTAATATTGGAGATGTAGGGAGACGCTGTTATGCCATTGCTCATTTTACCATTCGGTATAATGATTGCAGTCTGTGGTGTTCCGCCGTTTAAGTGCGCCATCAAAGGGTTTTTGGTCTGTTCAGCCGGCGGTGTACTGGTGAGTGGGGGGGTTACTAGCGATGGCTTGATCAATTCCAATTTGTCGTCTATTGAGCTTTTTATCGGTGTCTTTACTAGATTGCTCATTTTGCGCGATTGATGCGGCATGGCATAACGTAGCTTATTCCAAAACCATGGATCACCCCATTTCAAGTAGGTATTCATTTTGAGGTATGCCTTCAAGTCTGCATCCAGCGAATCAATATCGCCTATCTCACCGTAGATTACAACAATAACGCGCGCACGTCCCTCGTTGAGCGCCGCCTGATGTGCCGCACGGAACTCCATACGTGCCCACACCGATTCAATGAAATTCTGCGACAGTACCACAATGGTGCGGCGTGATTCATCAACGGAGCGTATAATTTGATCGGGAATGAACTCGCCCACTGGCCAATCACGAACGTGGACGCATAGCTTAAATGGTATGGGTCCGTGCTCGAGCTCGGGCACTATGTAGCCAGCGATGAATGCTTCGTCTTTGTGTGAGTACGAAACGAATGCGTCGTATTTCTTGTCCTTGTCCAGCTCCTCCTCAGTGACAAGCCACAGGCATAGATTGTGTGCATACAGCCAGATTTTAATCTCTTGCTGATATTTGTAGTAGAGCGCAGCGGAGATGCCGGCTAGGAATCCGAGGAGCGCAATGACTACAGCCAATGCTATCAGCAAACCACGCTCCGTCGGGCAGATGTCCTCCAGCGAGAGATCGTGCAATTTGCGTGGATTCAATGGTTCGAAACATTGCATTTTGTCAAAGTCACGCAATGTCAGCTTATGCAGGGTGGCGACATTTTGCGTGAATTGTATCAATTGATTGGCATGACAATTGCACGCCCATGGATTATCCGCCAAGAGCAAGGCAAACATTGACCGACTCCCGTTGACAAAATTGAGTACGCTCTCATTTAAGGCAGACAGCTGATTGCGACGCAAATCGAGGTATGTGAGTCCCGCAGGCAAGTTGTCAGCTTCCAGTTTGGTGAGCACATTGCCAGCGGCATTTATTTTCACCACATCCGCGTAGCCGGGCGTTGTCCTCAGCGGCAGCTTCATCAGCTGGTTATTCTCGATGTACAACTCAGTGCCTTTGAGTTTCAATTGTTCAAGGCGAGGCAATGGAGGCACCTTCGTCATATTGCCATTCGAACAATTGACCATCAGCACAAAATCGTATGTACGCACCAGGCAGTCGCAGCCGCGTGGACAACGTCGCTGCTTGGAGCCTTCAAAGTCCAGCGGGCACACCAATTGCATTGGTTTCAAGTCGCGTACATAATTGCCGCGGAAATTCGCGGGCTCGGCGCACTGCAATCGCTCCGTGTCCACCTTCATGTGATTCGCGTAATTCTGGCCGAAATCGCCGAGCACAAATTGCACAAACGACAACAGCGTACAGTCGCAGTGCAGCGGATTGTCATTCAGATCCAATTCGATGCGTTTGTCAACGCTGGAGGTTTCCAAGTAATTGATGTCCTGGAAGTGCATGGCGTGTATTTGATTGTGCGTCAAATTGATGTCGATATCGTTGGCGGTCAAGAATTGCAAGTCACTGTAATCCAGCGAGGTGATATTGTTGTAGCTCAGATCGAGTGATTTCAGTTCGATCAAATGGAATCTCCAATCGTGGAAAATGTACATGATGGAATTGTTGCGCAGGTTCAAGATTTGCAATTTTTTCAAGTATTGGAACGGTGAGCCGAGCTCGACCGCTTCGCCAATGCCATCGAGCAGCGCATACGGCTCGGAAAGATTGATGCGATTGTTTTCCATATTGATGTGACGCATATTTTCGGTATGCACGAAGGCGTTCGGGCTGATAGTCTTCAGATGATTGTTGTCGATGTGCAGAACTTGCAGGTTGATCAGTGGTGCAAAGAGTTCGCTGTGGAAAAGAGAAGAAAAGAGAACATTTTTTTAATTCAAAATTTGCAATTTCACATAAACAAATTCTCTCCACAGAATCTCTCACATTTAGTCAGCGTCACTCGTTCTACTCACCCAGAAAGTTCAGTTAGATCATTATAGGAAAGTATCAGCTCCACTAGGTTTTTCGTGCTGTGGAACAATTCATTGGGCAGCGTTTGCAAGCGATTGCGGCTCAAGTCCAAATCATATAAGTTGTATAGATTAGCCAGCAGTGACGCCGGCAGCGCACTCAGCGCATTATTTGGCATTGTGATGTTCGTAATGTTCGTCGAATTAGCAAATACATCGCCCGGTATTGTCTCCAGGTCACAAGTTAATCGTATCTCCTTCAGCAGTGGTAAATTGGCCAGCAAGCCGGCAGGCAGCGTCTTCAGCGGCACACGGTTACTGATCAAACGGAACTCGCTCAAATTCTTATTATTCGCAAAGAGCCCGCTGGGCAGCTCTCGAAAATGATTGCCATTCAGGTAGATTTTACTCAAGTTATTGAGAAGTGAGAAAACATCTGGCCGGAAGGTTTCGATGCCATTCGTGCTCAGATCGATGTCAGTGAGCGAGGTGACACCTTCGAACGCCTCCTTGGTGAGGTTCTGCAATTGATTGCTCCACAAATTCAAGTTCCTCAATTTGCGCTGATTACGCAGCAAGCCCGGCGGCAAGTGGCGCATGTTATTGTGACCCAACTCGAGAAATATCAAATTGTCTAGCGTCGCGAAAATATTCAGCGGCAAATTGACATTATTGCCGCGCAAGTCCAACCAATTGAGATTCTTCATGTCGGCAAACAAATCCTCGGGCATGTACGATAAGCCGTTGGAGGTGAAGCGTAAGCGACCCAAGTTTTGCAAGTTGCTCAAATGTTGACGCGTCAGATTTGCACCCAAGTAGCTGCTCTCGTATATTAACGAATTCACCTGCGTTATGCCCAGGTGATCGAAGATGCGCGCTATTGGCGTATGCCCCGGCAGCGGACAATGCTTTATCTGGACGATGGGATTGCTACCGATCGACATGCGTGGCAATAAGTTGTACTCCTTGGCATCAATTTGATCGCATTCGATTTGCACATGATTGCTGGGTCGTATGCGCACAGTAAACTTGGCGGTGAAGCCACTGGCGGGACAGAGAATCTCGAAGTCGGTCAAGCTGGGCGAGCATTGACAGTTTGCCTTCACGTTGGCAGTTAGCTCACTGCAGTCTTTGCGTGCGAAGAAGGCGCTGGTACTAGTGAGCGAAAGTAGTAAAAAAAGGAGAATGGCATATGGGCATAGCTTTAGGCTATGTTCAAGCGGCTCAATCAGGCGCCGGCGGCTGTGTGATGTTTTCTCAATTGTTGTTGTTGCTGCGACACTCATCTTGTCGCGTTTGCGCTTTTGTCTCGGTGTATAACAACGAAACGATTTAATATTTCGTTAATATTGTTTTTAAATCTGAAAAGAAAAAGAAGAAATATTGAAAGATATTATTAGAAAAGGAATGTTGGGAAAAAAGTAAGCAAAATGCGATACGTTTAATTTAAAAAAAAAAAAAATAAATGAAAAAGAAAAGAGTAAAGTTCACCGGAAGATTATAGTATGATGTAATTTTTCAAAGGAACAATCCAACAATCCATTTATTGGCCTGCCACCCTTGGAGGTTTTTCTTTCACATCAATTGTAGGCGCTCTTATCTGTTCTATTACTTGCCGCCTAAAATTATGCAATACTACTAAAATGGCAGTGCCAGTTAATAAATTAACTATGAACATTTTGGTAAATGTTGTGCGGAAACTATTTCGGATGCGTGTGCGAATGTGCACAACTTTACTGCATACCTGCAGGCACAGGGCGCACAAAATTATGCAATACCAATGTAAATAGCAATGCGCAAAAATGATGAGCAAAAATTCACTACACAACTGGAGAACTAAAATTTATTAAAAAAAGAAACTAAATATCAGCACTGCGAAATAGTAAGAAGAAGACGACGACGAGGACGAAGAAGGAGAAGAATAAGAAAAAGAAGAAGAAGAGCAAGAAAGAAGAAGACAATGACAAAGACAAAGACAAAGAACTGCATGCGAAGTTAATGCAAAAATGTTACTGCAAAATTGTGGCTAACTATTTCCGCCAACAGTTTTCCGTTCTTTCATGAATATTTGAATATTTTTCAAAACACCAAAACACCAAAACAAAAAAAAAAACACAAAAACAGAAACAAAAAACCAAGTTACGAATTTTCTTATTTCTAAAAAAGTTTCTTGCTTTTCGTGTTTCTTACACTTGTTTTTTGTAGTCGTGGTGTTATTTTCTCTGATCTCAAGTTTTTAAGTGGAGCACAGCTCATCAGCATATAAAAAAATATGCTAACTTTTGTTATTTCCTTTGCATTTTGCATTCCATTTTTACTTTTCAAAACTATGTTGTTACACTACACGCTCTCTGCACCCACTCACTAAGAAGTTTTAGATACCGAATACCTTACATATTTATGAAATGCTTCCTTCTACGCCCGTTGACAGTAGAAGTTTGGGTTTTCGTCTCACAAAACAATTTGAAACGATGAAAATCGTTTTTAATAGCTAAAAGCTTTTAACCAAGCGACAAATTACCGCATTTGAGGAAATCGGAGAACAGCAGCAAGTGGAGTCATAATTTTGGTATTTAAATAGTTTGTGATGAGAGCTTGTTTTTTTTTTATGTACTACAATAGTGGACGTTATTTATATAAAAAACATGGGGGAAGAAATAATACATTAAAAATTGATGAAACTCATTCATTAAAAATTGATGAAACTCATTCATTAAAAATTAATGAAACTCATTCATTAAAAATTAATGAAACTTATTCATTAAAAATTAATGAAACTCATTCATTCAAACTTAAAATCAGCAAATTAATGAAAAACTTCATTAAATCAATGAAACCCTTATTGAGTTAATGAATTTGTACATTAAATTTTATGAATGCGAATGAAAACGTTGTTTTAATATTATTCATTATTATTATACCATAAAAAACTTAAGCAAATGATTCTAATTAGTTTTAATAAATGTGTTCGTTCGTTAATCTTTAATGAACAAAATTCATTGATTTGGCTTAACAACCGTTGCCCGATTAATTTTACTTGGTATATTATTTTTCATTAAGTAATCGTAACGACGATAACCTAGCACTGGACTCTCACCCGGGAGGTGAATATAATTTTAGTTTTTTAAATTTTATTTTCTCAAAAACCTTTTATATTCTCCCCGATATGAAGTGAATGAGAATTATAAGAAAGGTTACATTGCTTTACTTTTAATGGCACAACAGCCCATGGAGGGCCTAGGCCGAGCTTTTCGCTTTTCGCATCCACTCATGTTGTGCGTGTTATATTTGTCCATAAGTGGAAGGGACCTAAAGTTCAATGCCGAATCCGAACGGCGAAGTGAAAAGCTTTTCATAGGCATTTTTTACTCTTGTAGGTTTGCCATTGCCTGCCAAGAGGTGGTGCATATATTTTTTAGAAGATATTGAAATTTTTAGTATATGGTTTGTACGGCTTAAGTTAAGCTCGTGAACCAACTCAACTACTACTACTACTACCAAGTGTACAAGTATGAAACCGGTAATGACATTTCTGTGTCGCTAGGTAAAACTGTACGGTCTATGAAACTAAATCATTGTCGCCATTTCTTCGCATTTCGTTCTGTCAACAATATTCAGTTCAAGTTTCATACTACTGTGGGCAAAAAGTAGTAAGACTTTGTTCATAATTTAAAATTTTTTTATTCATTCTTCCAAATCTATTTCGTCCCCTTCAAAGTAATCCCCCCCAATCCCGGCCCCAATACACTTGTGCCAACGTTTTTTTCAATTCTCGAAACAGTTGTTAAAGTCAATTTCCGGAATAGCCTTCAATGCGCTTAGCGATTCATGTTTAATGTCTTCAATTGACTCAAAACCGGTGTCCACGAAGCGGTTTTTTGAGTTTAGAAAAGAGCCAAAAGTCACACGGTGCTAAGTCAGGCGAATAGGGCCATCATTGCGGAACGATATCAGTCGAATTTTTGGCAAAATGGTCTCGTAAAACCAATGCAGTGATTTTGGAACCAATCGTGCATTCACTCTTCTTAGGCCCAAATGATGTTTTAAAATGGTTTTCACTGATCCTTCCGATATTCCAACGATGCCAGTAAGGTCTCCGACTGTCAACCGTCGATTCTCGAGCACCAATTCCTTGATTTTATTGACGTGTTGATCGTCAGTTGATCATCAGTTGATGTTGATGGCCGTCCTGGACGTGGTTCCTCGTCAACGCGTTCTCGACCATCTTTGAACAATTTGCACCAATCAAAAACACTTGCTCGCGACATACAATTATCACCGAAGGCCTTTTGCAACATTCTGAACGTTTCGGCACCAGAAATTTGATTCCGCACACAAAATTTAATGGAACTTCTTTGTTGAATAATTTCACTCATTGTGAATTTCAAATCGCCGAATGCACTTTTTGTACTTCAGAACTTCAGAAAGACAAGCGTATACTAAACACTAATGATTATTTTGATGTGACATTTGGCACAGATGTCACCGACAGTCATACCAACCTTAAAAAAATAATATTTTGATGAATGGGTTTCCGCGCGAAATTTAAATTAAAAAGTCTTACTAACTTTTGCCCACAGTATAAATTCAATCAAGAATTTCAATATGTTATGCAGAAAGCGTTGCGCGAAAAATATTATATTTTGGTTTTGATTTTAAATCGTAAATCTTTAAATCTTTTTGAAATGAAAAATAAATTTATATATGCTTGATTTTCCCGACCTTTTTTTTTTTTTTGGTACGTTTTCTGCACTTCTGCCCAGAGTCAGTCCACGTAGCTTCAATGGCGGCTAGAATGGCGAATATTGAATGAATGCTGATACCTGATCTATGTGATTAGGTTTTCTGATTAATTACCTATGCAAATATTGATGGGTTTTCTCGATGGGTTCGCTCTTTCATTTACTAGTCAAATTTCTTAACTATTTAAAAATTCTATTTATTTCGTTGGTATAAAGTTTCAAATGACCGTACTCGTGAAGATCTTTCCTTCAACTGAAATTACTTTTACAAAAAGGAAACTAGCGCAGGACACACACCACATAGTACAACTCTACACTCAAGGCTACTCAGCACATTTGCACTACGTGCCACACAAAGGACGCAAATGCATTAAGTGTTAATTGCTTTTAGAAGAAAGGAACAAAATAATGGATAAAAAAAAACAAAAACAAAAAAAAAAAAACCATCACGATTGCAATTGAGTCATGCACGTTCTCTCCAGTTATAGGTATTTTATTATTTTAGGAAATCTTTCCTTTCTTCTCTTAAGTAATGGCACAACAGCCCATGGTGCAAGCTTTTCGTTGTGCCACTCATGTTGTGCGTGTTCTATATTTGCACATGGATCTTGGGAAATGCTCTCGGAAAATTCCCAGGCCCATGCGAGTAAACATTTTACGATCATTGGAAATTGGTATGTAACTAATGCGAAAAGAATTGTGGAGAATTTACGAATCAATTTAGCTTGCTTATCATACAGTTGGTACTCGATTTACAAAACGGCTTTCCTTTCGCAACTACTAACGTAATTTCATGTCGAATTTTACTCTATCGAAAACTAAATATTTATTTGTATTAAATAGTTAGTCGTAACCTGGAGATTTAATTACACGAATGCATTATGGATTTGTAAATCAGTAAAATGTTTTTACACAATGAGGCAACACTCAAACAGATTTCGATTAGATTCGAAAATATATAAATAATTTGACGGATCGTGGAATAGGGTTCGATCTCCTTTGGCAAATTGAACAAATTCATCTTCAACGCCAGCTTCTTGCTACAGCTAGCGCAAAGCATTTAAGCATATTACATATGCACATAAGTTCTAAGTTGGCAATCGACAACTGACTGTATGTACTTTGTTTTTTTTTGTTATGAGGAATACTTTGCATGCATAATTACATGCAGGAATACAGAATTTAATTTAGTTCTCAGACATAAGCTGAATTGGCATCTCCCATTACTTACGATGTATGATGTTAGTGTTATCTTTTAAGCCGACAGCGTTTGTTTGTATTCAATTTTTTATTTTCCTTTACAATTCTTTGCTTACATTGATTGATTTCATACCTCATGGTCACGTGCAATTTCTCAAGAATGCAGAAGGAGCATTCAAGAGAGACCGAGAGTAACACATGTGTGATTTGTAACAAAAGAGTGATGAATTGCACAAACAAAACTAATTCGCATTTACGAGACGATCGAAACCAGTGATGTTAACTATCTTACTTTACTTACTTTACTTTTAATGGCACAACAGCCCGTGGAGGGCCTAGGCCGAGCCTTTTCGCATCCACTCAAGTTGTGCGTGTTATATTTGCACATGAATGGAAGGGACCTACAGTTAAATGCCGAATCCGAACGAACGGCGAAGTGAAAAGCTTTTCATAGTACTACATACTCTTGTAGGTTTGCCATTACCTGCCACGAGGTGAGGTGGTGGCGTGTAGAAAAATTGTTTTTTCTACTTTTTGATTTTGCCTGTGCCGAGATTCGCACCCCGGACACTCTGCGTAGCAGTCCAACGCACTACAACTACGCCACAGCGATGTTAACTATCTACTATCATGAAATTACTGCATGAGCTGCAGTTCTATGATGGGAAGTAAATATTTCAAAATAAATTATGCAAGTATTAAAAAATTTATTTTCTATTCCATTTCAGTGATGCAGGGTAATTATTTAAATAATCCAATTTTAAACATATGGCAAATTAATTGCATTACTGTTGGGGCCAGTTAAGTCAGTTAAGTTGGGGGTTTAGTAAAAATCGCTAACTGCCATTTTTGAAAAAAAAGAACTTTTTTACAAAATAAATAAATAGTTCGATATGGTCACAAAATACTACAACTCGGTAACTGTGCAAGGTTTAGACTTATCATTGTCAACCACTTATCATTGTCAACCACTTATCATTGTCAACCACTTATCATTGTCAACCACATATGGAGTGAGATCGAAAAAATCTTAACATATATAAAACTCAATAATTTTTAAACGGTTGATCTTAGAGTTTTGATTTTTCTTTTATTTAATTGATAATATTTTACAAATTACAGAAAAATATAACTTTTATAGTTCTAACCATTATTTATGAACTCGTGGACCTTTTTTTTGGTAAGCCTTCCATTAAAGATTTGATAGTTGTTTTAGACACCTTTTTGGAGCAGTTTGCCCATCTCCTTTTAAGATCTTCGATATTTTGGGGCACCTTTTTTGTGCGCTTTAAGTTTCTTTTCACAAGAGCCCAATATCTCTCCACTGGTCTTAGCTCCGGACAATTTGGAGGATTGGCCTCTCTTGGTGCAAAAACTATGTTATTACTTTGGTACCATTCCAGAGCTTTCTTGCTGTAGTGACATGATGCCAAAACGGGTCAAAAATATGTGGACACATTGTGCTCTCTTATGAAAGGAAGAAGCCTTGTTTACAAACATCCTTTGATGTATATTTCGGTATTTATAGAGCCCACTGTAACAAATGACTTGCTTCTTTTGCCGCAACTGCATATAGCTTGCCATACCAGGAACTTTTTAGGAAATTTTGTCTGCTTTTGGATTCTAAATTGTTCTTCGACATTTCCTCGAGCATCAGCAACATACAAATTTTGACCCGGAAGCTAAAATCTGCCAGTACATACATTTCATCGTCCATTATGCAACATGAATATTTTTGCATGAATTTCGCTTTTAATTTCCGAGCACTACTTTTGGCGTCTAAATTTCTTGCAGCATTCCTGTCTGGAACTTTTTGGACTTTGTATGATTTCAAACCTGCATTGGCTTCAACTTTTCGCACCAAATTTCTAGCAGATGTGTTTGGAGATCTTTTCAATATGCTTTCTATTTTCTTGGTTTTCCCAGTATCACGTGCTCGTTGCTTTCTTCGCGAACTAGGTTTCATATCTATGGTCAAATTCTCCTGAAACTGTTTAATAACATTGGAAACAGTTTGACGGCAGACCTTAAATTTTTTGGCCAATTTTTTGTAGGACCAATTTGGATTTTTTTTGAAAATTTTTAATAATTTTAAGACGTACTTCTTTTTTTTCACTCATTTTGATCAAACTCACAATAAATCAACATGTTTGTCATTAAAAATAATAACTGAAATATTTTTCAAAGATAACTAGATCAAAGAAATTTTATTTGTGTTAAGATTTTTTCAATCTCACTCCTTAGTTCAGTCATAGTTCACTGAGGTATAATTCAATCAGCTAAAGAAAAGTAATCAAATAGTGTTAGCTTATTCTAGCAAGTTGTTTAGTCATTAAAATGTTAGGCGACACGAATTGATTGATATCCGTATACATGGTATCAAATTGAAAACTATCAAAGAAGGCTGGAATGCAATAATTCGAGAAAACTGCCCGGTTAGTGAGCGTAGTACGCCCAGGAACAAATCCTTTATAATAACACTTTGAGCCTCGAAATTACTGTAGAGTTAACATCACTGATCCAAACGGAAGAGAGAGAGAGAGAGAGAGGAGTTAGAGGGAGTTAGAGAGAGTTAGAGAGAGTTAGAGAGAGTTAGAGAGAGTTAGAGAGAGTTAGAGAGAGAGAGACAGAGAGAGAGAGAGAGGAGAGGGAAGTACATAGGTATCTACATATAGGATAAGTACTTTGTAGGAAGGCATAAAAACCCAAGAATGGCTTTGTTTTTGTATTTTTTTTTCAGTTCTCGTGCTATAATGCTATAGAATATAAATTCTTCAATGCTTCCTATAAAAGTAAAGCTAAGGTATTTATTTTCCAATTTAATTAATTTAATGGGAATAAATGTAAAACGTAAAATTGTGCTCTACTTAATGTACATTTTTTCATTTATTCTCAGTTAATTTGAATTTCGGCGGTATGTATAAAAATTCAACACAAACTTTTAATTGTGTATTTTATTGTGTTCGCTGTGATGCTTTGATAATTTTGCTTATTTAAGTTTTTACTTTAAGTTTTAAGTTTTTTGCTTATTTAAGTTTTCAAGTACATACTTTTTAGATAGTGCTAAGAATGGTCTCTCACTATTAACATCCCGCAAGCAATGCATTCAAAGAGAGTTTTCTCTCTTACTATGTTCTTTACCCATCACTGGTTTATAGCATTGTTGGACACTCCCTTAAGCTAGCCACTCACGTCACACATGTGTGTGTTTTCAAATACCTTTGTGCGTCAACAACGCCATTCACGAGAACAACCGATCGAACAACACATGTGTGTCGTTAGTGGATGGCTTTACAAGCGAACATAACGGTTTCAAGCATTCCATATACATAAATTAAATTGAAAGAGAGGACGCTCTCTGCGCTCTTTGGTCATCTGTGGTTTATAGGCTCTTATACGTACATTCATTTGGACACCTAAACCAGTGTTGCCACATTATGTACATAATTTGTTTAATTTCAACAAGATTTGTAACTTTTTTGTATACATTTTTATTTGATAGAATTCCATGTAATTTGACTCAAACCATTTTTTCGCCTAAAAATAAAAATGAATTAATTTATTTAAACTAATATATTTTCTTCCAGGGCATAAAACAAAAAAAGAAAAAAAACAAAATACGGCTCTAGCATAGTTTCTGTACAATCTGAATTTTTTTTAGAGAGAATCTTAAAAACGAAACTAAGTATTATCCAATATTTGTATATTTTGCGAGAGACAACACTTACTTACTTTTAATGGCACAACAGCCCATGGAGGGCTGCTATGACAATAAAAGGAAGAATAAAATGAAATGTGAAAAATCGTGTTAGTGTTGCGTTGCGTTAGCAACAGCAAATCCTCCTCGTACTCATTGAACTAAATCAATCCCTAAATATGGGATAGCAGATAATAAATTTTGTAATTACTGTTGCTCCTCAACATCTCTGTTCCACAATACGTGGTCGCTGTGGCGTAGTGGTGGTGCGTTGGACTGCTACGCAGAGTGTCCGGGGTTCGAATCTCGGCACAGGCAAAATCAAAAAGTAGAAAAAATAATTTTTCTACACGGCACTACCTCACCTCGTGGCAGGCAATGGCAAACCTAAAAGAGTAAAAATCGCTATGAAAAGCTTTTCACTTCGCCGTTCGGATTCGGCATTGAACTGTAGGTCCCTTCCATTCATGTACAATTATAACACGCACAATATGAGTGGATGCGAAAAGATCGGCCTAGGCCCTCCATGGGCTGTTGTGCCATTAAAAGTAAAGTAAAGTACGATGTGCAATAACTCAACTATATCGAGAGATTTTGTTTCACTGCGTGAGTTTGTTCAGCTTGACAGAATGCTGGATTTCTTTAAGCGTTACCGATATTTACAGTTAGATTATTAAGAACGATTTTTATATATAAGTATGAGTATGTAAATTGCCCACTTTTCACTTCAAATTACTTTCTTTACCTTTTCCAAAGAAAAATAAGTAAATCTACCCTAATTTGGCAACAGTGCAACATATGCCAGGAAAATTTCTTTCAAGAATAGGCAAAAGTAATAGCTGACTAACGTTGTGATCTCTTTATTATCCTCTCTCTCTCTCTCTCTCTCTCTTTTTCTCATTCCGTGTAAAATTGTTCTACCTTTGTTGAATTGAGATAATAAATACTTACACATGAGAGTACAATCATACAAACACATAAAAACAAATGTGGTATTGGTATTTTTAATTACTCTCTCTCTCTGTGTCTCCCCCTGCTGTGTCTCTTTCTCTATTCCACAATATTACACTGTAACTAATTCAATTAAATTTCGTGTAATTTATATTTATTTATTATTAGAGGGTTAATAAGAATTTAATATGATAATTATTGCTAAATTATTTCAATTTAAAACTAATTTACAAAAATTATTTCCCACATACTTACACACAGCAACAGCAGCAACAACAACAAGAAAGCTACGTAACTGCAAATTATTGCGGTTACGTTTTGCATTTCATGGGAATTATTGGCAACACTAAAATTGAATAAAATTTCAATATGTAATGTCATTGCAGTTTCAGCTGCCGCCATTGCAATTGAAATAAATACAAATATTTACAACAATTTCTTGTTGGTATTTTTTTTTTTTTTTTTTATAAAGTTTACTATGAATATTTGTTGCATCCTCAACTCAACTGTTTTTGTTGGGTTTGTTATTCAAATTGGTGATGGTGGTAGCAATATTGCTGTCGGTAAGTATTTGCTGGCGATATTGGCGAACGAAAATGTTTCGAAAAACCATTGAATATGTGTGGCAAAGTATTGCATGCAGAATATGATGGGATTTGTGCTGTTGCTATTGCTACGGCATGGTTGCGTTGCTGGTTGCTGGTTGCTGTTAGCGACGATCGACCAAAAACCAAATTCAAAATAGCAAAAGCAATTAAAATTTCGTTGCATTACTTGCATTGTTAAATTAATTTTTAGCCAGTTTGGCGGCAGGAAGGAAATTCAACATTTGATGTTTATAGAATTTTTAGGCAGATTGGCAGTAGCAGCTTGAGTTTGCCATAGGAAAAGCCATGTTGCTTGCTAAATGTATTCCTAAATATGTGAGACCGCAACAAATCGTCAGCAAAACACATAAAAAACTAGCAATAGGTGATGCTGTTGCTGCTATTTCTGCATGAACATTTTTATATGTTTGACAGTGTGGAGAAACCAGAAACCACAAGTCAACAGCAATTGCAGCAATATTATACCATACTTGAAAAATGCATGCATAAATTTCCATTAAATTTTAAATCAAGTGGAAATTAAAGGGCATTCTAAAAATTAAAAATAAATAACTAATAAAAGTGAATTGGTTTTCGCGTTAAAGTCAGCACCATCAGCGTTCACTTGTAATGACTTCAATTGTCACTTTGAATTTAATCAATTAGGCTTTTAGGTGGAAGACGATGCTGCTGTTGTGGCTGCTGCTGCAGTTGCTTGCATGCCATTTAAAAGCCTTTATTGTTATCATCATGCGTAAATAGCAATAATAACCACTACAAAAACAGCGGCATAAAGCAAAACAACAATATTAGTCAAAGCATTCCACCACCGGCAACATTACACTTCACTTGCTGCTGGATGCAGCGGTAGCAGCAGCAGCAGCAGCAACAACATGAAAAACAACAGCAAAGTAAGTAATAGCAACAGCAGCAGTCGTCTACTACACTTAAATGCACAATGGAAGGACATTTATATTTACACATAAGTACATACATGAAAATGCTTTCACTTACGCGCTTACACACACACTCTTACTATATACTCACTAACACATACATACGCCCATATCTATAAGTACGCCCAAATGCATTTAACCACATTTACCAGCATTGTTGTTTGAGCTGCTAATGACTTCCGCTTGAATAAACTTGGCTGCAGGCATAGGAGGTACGAGTAGGTGTAAATGGAAGAGCATTAAAATGAGAGCAGAGTTAGGAAAAAGAGAAGAGTCAGAGTGAGTAAGAGAGATATTGTGATTTATCGAAAAAAAAAACTTTTGTTTTTACGTTTGAAAAATTAAGGGAAATTCATGATATAATGCATAAGGCTTGATTTTTATTGGTAACTGTAGCATTTGGGCAAATGTGCACTTGAATCAATATTATTTGAAAAATTATTACTTACTTAGAAAACTTAAAAAATTAAGACTACATCTTGGCATTTGGTGTATTGAAGATAATTTTCACTCAAATCCAGGGATTCACAAAGAGTTTAAATGAGTATAGCCGATCTTTAAGTTTTCAAGCTACTATTTCAAATGGGAAGAATAGCTTTTGTCCCGAAGACTATGAAATGCATACCTTCTTCTTCTTTTCATGGTACAATAGCTGATGGAGGGCCTAGCCCGAGCTTTTCGCATCCACTCATATTGTGCGTGTTATATTTGCACATGAATGAAAGGGACCTACAGTTTTATGACGAATCCGAACGGTCAAGTGAAAAGCTTTTCATAGGTAACAATGCATATCACTACATAAATATCAGGCTCGTTGCATCTCTCACTATTTCGGAATTTATATTAAATACATTCAAGTATATTTGAAATTGTGACAGCGTTAAAAACTGTAGTGGCGCAAATTTTCTTCGAAACCAAGTCCTCATTTATACACAGAAAATGTTCAGATCAGTAAACCCCAGACTTCGTGGCCGGTAGGGAAAAGGGATGGGTATAGACTTGCTCGTACTTGCATGTTTTCTTTTATGTCTTTCGTTCTTCTGATATTCCTCTTTATTCTGTTTCTTAATAAAAGAGCAATAAAACTTGCTACGTGTAAACTATTGTTGGGAGTGAATATATCATGGCGTTCAAATTTGGGGCTGCGCAAAAGATCATATAATAAATATGATATAAAGATTGCAAAACAAAGCACTCAGGGATGCAGTTAACGCTCCGTGGTATGTGCGAAATGATGACCTACATCGTGACCTTGAAATACCTACAGTCAGGCAAGAAATACAGAAAGTTGTCAATACACATCATGACAGACTGAGTCAATACTCAAACAACACTATTCCGGCGTTACTTTGCAATGTTACACCCAGACGTTTAAGTCGGTTCAAACCAAAGGACCTTTTGAGGCGTTTCAGCCAGCAAGGATATTGACTGGCTCAGATCTACATGATCACTTTAGATAAGCATTATTACGTGCAATATTACATTAAAAAACTGCTTGTTAGTCAAATATGACTAGTTGTTCGCCGTTCGGATTCGGCATAAAACTGTAGGTCTCCTCCGTTCATGTATAAATATAACATGCACAACATGAGTGAATGCGAAAAGCTCGGGCTAGGCCCTCCATTCTTGATTTTTAAATAAAAAAAAACAAAAAAAAAAAAAATAGTTTTGTGCAATTTTTGTTTAATTTTATAAGAGTTTTGCAGTTTTGCTCTCTTAATATGTCAATGGATATATGCAATGAATATATGCAATTAATATATGCAATGAATATACCGTCACAGCCTCTCTCAATTTTGTGATAGCCGAATAACGGACCTGCACATGTCGTAATCTTGTATTCTATCATTCTTGTGAATAAGTATATAACATTCATGTATTCTCTGAAAGCAACGACAGCTAGCTTCGAAGAGCACATGAACTTCGATTAAAATCGCTCTCAGATTGTTCTAGGATTTTTTTAAAGTTTACGGTTATCTGATTTGCTTAGGTCTGCATTTACTACTTCTTCTACAAATTACTATTAAATTTGATGTGACGGTTTTTTGTTCTTCGTCTATGTACATATGTATGTACTCGTGTGTGTAAATGTATGTGTGCATGTATGAACATTAACCGTGGGAATAATTTTGTTGTTTTTCTTAATGACAATGGAAAACATGTGCATTGACAACTGCACAATTTTATTTTAACTTTCTTTTTGATTACAATAGTTAAGAAATAAAAAAGAAAGCAAAAAAAAAACAAAAACTTAATGCAAAACAGTTTGTTGACAAACAAAATACTCGAAAACACAAAACGCAACAATATCAAGAAGAATAAATAAAGTAAAAAGAAATTAAACAACAAAAACATGACTGCAACATGTGAAAGACATATGTTAAACATTGCATTGAATCATATATGTTGTTGTTTTTGTTTTTGTTGTTGATGTTATTGTTGCCGTTGTATTTGACATTGATGTTGTCATTAACGTAAACATGCATGCATATGTCGAACAAGTTTTGCTCCCTTACACTTGTGCTCTCACGCTCTCTTCACGTCCACTCTCATTCTCTCTTCACCAAATGATGAACAAGTATAATAAAAAGAAAAGCTTTCGTTACCAGGCGAAAAAAAAAAATGCAACCAATGCTGCATGCAACAAAAACTGAAATTGATTTGAATGTAATGCAATTTTAATGTTAAACCGAAAGCAGAAAAAACACTCACACACACACACACATAAACAACAACAATGAAATTCGTGTGCATATTCAGCATTTGTGAAAACTTTTACTTTTCCCTTACTCTTCTGTGGTTTTGTTTGTTTGTTGGTTTGCTGCTTCTATTGCTCACAAGTAACAAAACAAATAAATTTAATTATCACAAATTTATAATTAAATTATTTGGAATATGTTGGCGGGTTAGCAAGCAGCAATTGTCAGCTGCCAACCGGTAAATTTACTCATTACATACGCGAGCAGCAACAGCGACAGTATTTTTGCAATTATTTGTTGCAATTGTTTTTTAATCTAGTTGGTTAGCAATTGACAGCATTACGCTTACAATTCAATTTTACAATTTAAATTTTTGTAATGAGTGAAATTGCTGTTGGCAACTTCATTGACATTTGGCGTTTCGTGTTGGCGTGGAGTGGATTGGAGTGGATTGGATTGGGGCAACATGTGTTGTTGTTTTTCCCTTTTTTCGCTCCATCGTATTATTTGAAAGCAGTTGATTTGTAGAAAAATGTGTGCAGAATATTTTAGTTGAATTAATTTGGATTAAAATCACATTACAAAAATTAAGTTTCACAATTGAAGTAGATTTTTATTTTGGGTTTTTTCTTTAGTCAGATGGAAAAAAGTTATCACATTGATAAAAGATTTTGTGACCTTAAATTTTGTTGATCTAAAAGAAAAGGAATGAATCTCTTAAGAAAAATGAACCTTTTCTTTGTGTTTATACATAAGTAGTATTAACCCTCTGCTCACCCTTTTGAGGTCTTTAATTTCTAATGGATTGCCTTCTGTTATTTTAGCATGGCATAGTCATAAGCGAGGCTGAAAGCAGATTGATGAGGTTGAAGGGAAATCTCTGTCTCTTTTAACCTCTAGGTTTCGCTCAAAATCACTAACTACAATTGAATTTTAAGTTAATGAAAAGATGATAAAATGTAAGCATTCTTTTTTTTAATACTTTAAAATGAATGCATTATATTTTATTCTTACATGCAATGAATCTCATTTCTCACAATGCCTTATTTTTTGATTACTCATACTTTGTTCGATTTGTCTGTTAAATTTATAGAATTCTTTATGAATTTTATGAATTCAATGAACAATTTTAAGAGTCCAATAAAATCTATGTCAAAATAAATGAAATGATTTAAATGCTGACTTAGAAGTATACAGTGAATTCAGTCAGTGCGGCCTTTCAAGAGTGGAATAAAGTCGTTAAAAAAACTGAATGAAGCCTTTTAGGAATTCAATTATGCCTCATAAGAATGCAAGAAAAAACTTGTAATGATTTCAATGAAGCGAATTTTACGAATATCTTTAAAATTCAATGATGCCTTATACGAAATAAATCCGTTTAAGAATTCAATGAAATCATCTAAGAATTCAATGAAATGATTTCAATGAAGCCTTTTAGAAATTCAATCAAATCTCTATATACCTAAAAGAGTTTTAGTAAGTAATTCAATGAAATCGTTTGGGATTTACGAATTCACAGAAACTTTTTAAGAGTCCAATAAAATTTATCTCAAAATCCATGAAATTATTTAAATGTTGACTTACAAGAATACAGTGAATTCAGTTAGTGCAGCCTTTCAAGAGTTGAATGAAGTCTTTTTAAAAATTTATATAGGTAAAGTCTTTTAAGAATTCAATTGTGCCTCATAAGAATTCAAATATAAAATCTTTTATTGATTTCAATGAAGCGAATTTTACGGATTTCTTTAAAATTCAATGAAGCCTTATAAGAAATCAATTACTTACTTACTTTACTTTTAATGGCCCAACAGCCCATGGAAGGCCTAGGCCGAGCTTTTCGCATCCATTCATGTTGCGCGTGTTATATTTGTACATGAATGGAATAGAAAACAATTAACCCTTTTCAATAAAGTTCGTTTACGAATTCAATGAAATGATTTTAATGAAGCCTTATGGAAATTCAATCAAATCTCTATATATCTAATATAGTTTTAGTAAGTATTTCAATGAAATCGTTTAGGGTTTAAAAATTCAAAAGAATTTTATAAGAATTCAATGAATTTTTTAACACTTTAATGAAACCTTTAAGGGTTTAATGATCAATAATTATCAATCAACCATCTAAAAACTATGATAATTGAATGAAATCTTTTGGAAATTGAATTAAAACTCAGCAGAATTAAATTAATTCCTACATATTTCGATGTAATCTTTGAGGAGCTCCTGCAGTCATTTAGGAGTTCATTGAAGTCTTTTAAGAACTCAATGAAATCATTTGAGAACTCAATCAATCCTTTATTAATAAATTTAGTAATATTAAATATTTTAAGAACTCAATGCAGCGTGTTGAGAATTCAATGAAATCTTTAAAGAATTCAATGAAATCTTTAAGGAATTCAATGAGATCTTTAAGGAATTCAATGAAGCCTTTCGCATAGACATTTGGTGATGCAGCCTAGAAGCCGCATTGCAGGATTTGTGTAAATTATCTCTTCATATTTTTATCAAAATATTATGCTTTCAAAATTCCATATCTATTATGCAGAAATTTTTTTAAATAAATTGACCCTAGCAGCAAGTGAGGGTTAATTGTTATCAACATGCAAAACTGTCACAATGTAAAGGATAAGTTTCCTTTTTTCTTTTTTTTTCTTTTAAATTGCAGCTTAACTCAATATGATACAACAAATTCAACACTTTGGGGCAGCCACAAGAAGAGGGTTTAAATCTAATTTAACTAAAGTAATTCTAAGCCAAATGGAAAAATAAGCTTAAATACGTAAACGCACACACACATAGCGAAAATATTTAAAAGCGGAAAAATTTCAAACATAAAAGCAGATCGCATATTTTCTGTAGCTCTTTCTTTGTCTTTTTGTTTCTTGTTTCATTGAAATTTTTATATTTCGCCTTGGACAAAAGTAAATGACCTCGTCATGACCCCATCTCCTCGCTGTTGCCACAAAAAAAAAAAAAAAACAAAAAACAAAAAGATGAAAAACTTTTACTTTTGAATTTTTAATTTTCCGCAACGCATTTATGCGCGAATATCTTCGTGGCTTTTTTATACACGTAACAGTATAGGTGTGTAGCAAGCAAAAGTGTATGAGCGTGTGCGTGTGCGTGTGTGTGTGTGCGTGTGTGTGCGTGTGTGTGCGTGTGTGTGCGCGCTTGCTTGCTAACTGGCGTGTATTTATTCGTTACACGTTTCGCTGCGTGTTTCCCGTTTTAATTATATTATTAAATGAAAAGCAAAAAAGGGGGGAGGGGGGCGCGGCGAGGGAAAATTCCATGTTTGAGAAGAAAATGCTTCAATTTTACGCCAACGCTTAGCAAGAGCAGCCAGCCAACAATCAGCGAACCAACGCATTTGCGGCCAAATAATTAGGCTAACAGACAAGCTTTTACATGATTTCATTCGCTCTCTCTTTTTCTTTCTTGGATCTGTGAACTATGTATGGTATGCTTAAATATGCAAAACCCTCTCACGCACATTCTCATTATGTGTAAATTCACAAAGCAAACATGAAGTGGTCGACCCTTAACCTAAAAAAGTTTTTGAAATATGATATGATTTTTGAATTTAAATTTTTTTGTAATGGGAAAGTTTTTCTTTTTTGAAAACACACTATTTATTAGCATAGGAATCAAGTACATATTTAACATTGTGTATTTTGTGAGTGAAGCTCTTTTTGGACAGGCTGTCCAAAAACTACCGGGAATTGGTCAATAAAGCACAAAGTAGTTTTTCATTATTCAAATTTATTTTATCGCCTTCAAAGTAGGGGCACCTTCCGAAATACTTAATACACTGATGCCAACGAATAATTTAATCATCAAAACATTTTTTCAACGCATTTTCCGCAATCGATTTCAATTTTCGTAGCGAATTCTCTTTTATGTTTTGTATCGTCTGAAAACGGGTGCCATCGAAGTCGTAATTTGAGTTTTGGAAAGAGAAAAACGTTAGCCGGTGCAATATCAGGTGAATGTGGTAGTTGTTCGTAGCGAGTTCTCTTTTATGTTTTCTATCGACTGAAAACGGGTGCCATCGAAGTCGTAATTTGAGTTTTGGGAAGAGAAAAACGTTAGCCGGTGCCATATCAGGTGAATGTGGTGGTTGTTCGATGATTTTTGTTAAGTTTTTGGCCAGAAATTCGTTCAGAATGATAGCTTTGTTAAATGATGCGTTGTCGTGGCGCAAAATCCATGAGTTTCTACTAACTTTCTACAAATTTGGCGATTTTCGAAGAATTTGCTCTCTCAAATGCCGCACATCTCTCTCAAACTTAAGTGACTTGACGTTTTTCCAGCACCATTTTCTTCATTTTATTGATGTTAACTTCAGTTGAAGACGTTGATGGCCGATCAGAGCGGGGCGAATCTTCAACTACATCTCGACTCATATGGTCGAGTTTTTGTCAAAGTCATTGTAAGCCTTCAGTAACATTTGCATCGATTCGGTACACAAAATTCCATTTGCAATACAAAAGTTGAAACAAATTCTTTGAACGATATTTTTATTCATTGTGAAAATTCGAAAACACACTAGAACGAGATGTTACTGACTTGAAAACAAAAACAATTAAACGACAGATCGACAGCTCAAACTTCAGGTCAGGATAGAGGAAAGTGGGTGCCACAACCATATATATTTAGAACTTATTTACATAGAATAGTTTTGTCAATAGAGTTGAAATATTCAAATTAATTTTAAATTATTGAATTTGTCAATGGGTGCCACAACTTAGCGACAATACAAATTATTAAAATTCCTTTGAACGGGCTTTTTAAATGATCATTTGCCGTGATCTTTCTTGAAGATGAAATGTATGTGATTTTTGCTTGTTAATTGAGCGTGAGTTGTTGGCGTCAGCTGAAATAATAGACATTGACCTAATTGATTTTAAGATTTTTTTTTTTTCAACATAAAACTAAAGCTTTTAAGGTACACAATCTTTGAGGATCCATTCTTTATAATCAATCAAATTTCAATTTCAAATGTTTTTCAAAATTGTCCTCTTATGTAATAGCGATTATTTCTGTCCAGTAAATTGTAGAGAAATAGCCTCTCATTAATAGCTTACCATTTATGTATTATTAGCATCGCTTTTCTCCGTTCAAGTGGCGGAGGCATTGACAAATTCAATAATTTAAAATCAATTTGAATATTTCAACTCTATTGACAAAACTATTCTATGTAAATAAGCTCTAAGTATATGGTAAAATGTATTATGTGCGTTTATTACAAGCAAAATCCTTTCAATACAATTTTAATTAAAATCGAAATTCATACGGAAAACAATGTAGCTTTCATAAACACACAGTCACATAATGTGTTAATAACTAATCAGGAAGAATGAACACATACATATTTACGTATGTATGTATGTAAATACATATGTAGATATGTATTATATTATGTTAGATATGTTGATATTATGTTGATACTGTGGGCAAAAGTTGTGCCAACGTTTTTTCCAATTCTCGAAACAGTTGTTAAAGTCAATTTCCGGAATAGCCTTCAATGCGCTTAGCGATTCATGTTTAATGTCTTCAATTGACTCAAAACGTTGTCCACGAAGCGGTTTTTTGAGTTTAGAAAATAGCCAAAAGTCACATGGCACACGGTGCTAAGTCAGGCGAATAGGGCCATCATTGCGGAACGATATCAGTCGAATTTTTGGTAAAATAGTCTGGAAAAACCAATGCAGTGATTTTGGAACCAATCGTGCATTCACTCTTCTTAGGCCCAAATGACTTTTTAAAATGGTTTTCACTGATCCTTCCGATATTCCAACGATGCCAGTAAGGTCTCTGACTGTCAACCGTCGATTCTCGAGCACCAATTCCTTGATTTTATTGACGTGTTGATCATCACATGATGTTGATGGCCGTCCTGGACGTGGTTCGTCGTCAACGCGTTCTCGACCATCTTTGAACAATTTGTACCAATCAAAAACACTTGCTCGCGACATACAATTATCACCGAAGGCCTTTTACAACATTCTGAACGTTTCGGCACCAGAAATTTGATTCCGCACACAAAATTTAATGGAACTTCTTTGTTGAATAATTTCACTCATTGTGAATTTCAAATCGCCGAATGCACTTTTTGTACTTCAGAAAGACAAGCGTATACTAAACACTATTTGCTGTGACATTTGGCACAGATGTCACCGACAGTCATACCAACCTTAAAAAAATAATATATTGATGAATGAAAATTTTTGCCCACAGTAGTAGGTAGGCGGCAATGATGTGTTCATGTAAACGACGAAAATACGAACAAAGTTATTGTTAATTACATTTCCTGTAAATACATAAAAATTAATTTTTAGTTTGCATATGAATACTACACAGATTTATGCACTCACACATATACAATACATACACACACACACACACACACAATTTTTCAATAAAATTTTAGAATTTTTTATTTAGTTACAAGTATACTAGATAACGTTTTAACCTTTTATTGTTGACCAACGTTAGTTAACCACAAATGACAAGGTAAACAAGTGACTGCAAAACGAACACGAGACATGTCATTGAAAAAATGTAAAACTATGAGTTTTACATATTCACATTTGAAATTTATTCATTTCAGTGGCATCTGCATCAACCGAAAACAATAAAATAATAATTTTCCATGAAAATATAATGAAATAAGATTCATAAATAAGTTTACATGTGGGGGCACACACATTCTGTATAGATTCATATTAAATTCAATTTTAAATCATGTTATTTGATTATAGTATTGTTCATTTTGTATTAATTTTATTTTATTTTATTATAAATATATTCTTGTGCGTACAAATGTCTGGCATACTCGTATTTTATATGATTTTATTTATATTTATGTACTTAAATATGACATGATTACTTCTATTATTATTTAGTGAATTAAATTAAATCAGAAATGCTATTTATTTAAAGCGTTTTGCTGCTGCTATTGATTGGCTTCCAGTTTGAATTTCAATTTATGTATCACTCATACGACATGTAGTTCTAATAAAGGATTATGGGATACTTGTTTTTAAAGTGGAAAATTAAGGAAAAGTTTTACATTTTCAACACAATAATTTGCTAAAAAATCTAAGATTTAACCGTATAGTTTTAAAGCAGGAGGTACACTTTATCACATCGTATAGTGAACTCCTCAAACTTTCATAGTATAGAAATGCTTCGTCTATTAGCTGTGATGTATATTAGAGCCGCTGGAAGCAATGTGTTCGCTGTGGCGTAGTGGTAGTGCGTTGGACTGCTACGCAGTGTGTCCGAGGTTCGAATCTCGGCACAGGCAAAATCAAAAAGTAGAAAAAAATTAGTTTTTCTACACGGCACCACCTCTTGGCAGGCAATGGCAAGCCTAGAAGAGAAAAAAATTGCTGCCTATGAAAAGCTTTTCACTTCGCCGTTCGGATTCGGCATTAAACTGTAGGTCCCTTCCATTCATGTACAAATACAACACGCACAACATGAGTCGATGCGAAAAGCTCAGCCTAGGACCTCCATGGGCTGTTGTACTGTGGCTGTTAAAAGTAAAGTAAAGTAAGGAAGCAATCAAAGTAAAAAATGTTTGAAAATCTATAAAATTAATTAGTTGTGTAACGGCGCTGATTATCAATATTATGATTATTTACATAATACATACATGCTTATCACTTTTCATTCTATGTTATTGTTAATATTCTTTTTCTTCTTCATATTGTGTGAAAAACGCATTTATTTACTTTAACTATATTTTTGCCATCACTGTAATGCATAAAGGGAGATCACTCAATTTCATTTACTTTATTAGTCATTTAACGGTAATCTCCCTTTATCGCTCACTACTTGTTAAGATCAACTATCATAATTATTATTTGGTCATTCGAGATACTCAACTATTAAAGAAAGCAGACGCTTAAAATCAAACTTTCGCGTGCTTATTTAATATCATCGAAGGGTTCCTTCGATGACGCGTAGACGCTTGTAGACTTTTTGGCTCTTGCGGCTAGTGTAATCGAACGCAACTTCCACTTTAGGGAAGTTCCGCTCCCCTACAGTTGAGAATTTTGGTTAAAAACAAAAACAAAAACAACTAAATAAAATATTTCTCGTGATACTAACAGTATATAAAACTAACTAAGAATAGAAACATTTGATATAAAATGTTCTTACTTTACTTTACTTTTAATGGCACAACAGCCCATGGAGGGCCTAGGCCGAGCTTTTCGCATCCACTCATGTTGTGCGTGTTATATTTGTACATGAATGGAATAAAATGTTCAAAGAGTCAAAAAAAAAAAAAAAATAAAACATTGCTAATCAGGCTCAAACAACCAAACGATTGCTTTCAGGCACCCTCACTTCCCCACTTGATAAATCCACGCCAGTTACTTTTTTTAAGTTTTTAAGACCTGATCTCTGTGCTTTTTACATCATTATTTATCTATTATAATTTGTTTAGGTCAATCAATATTTTTGGGAACTAGAGGGTTAAAAGATTTTGATATACTTTATAGGACCATAAGTCCTTAAGAAAATCACAATACCTATG
The DNA here is from genome assembly GCA_958295655.1 of Palloptera scutellata. Taxonomy (NCBI): domain Eukaryota; kingdom Metazoa; phylum Arthropoda; class Insecta; order Diptera; family Pallopteridae; genus Palloptera; species Palloptera scutellata. The sequence continues at coordinate 27,070,916 of OY282450.1, forward strand.
CAAAGTGTTTAAAGCGATGCTCCGCAAATCTCTAAAAGTAAAAATAAATAACCTTCTGTTTTAGGTTACCTCATTACCTGAGTTATTAAGTGTGTGTGTGTGTGTGTGTGTGGGCGCGTGTGTGTGTGTGTAAAGGCCTAAGCCTAAGTATGAAAAAGGTCAAAAACACTCAAATGTAAAAAAAGAAGCAACAAAAACAAAAAAAAAACAAGTGTTGAAGAAAAGTGATTAAGGGAAAATTTCACAAACATATGCAATTCGTAAGTGCTGTCATTGAAACAATTGTAGAAGATTGTAGTTAGCCTCATCATCTCCGGGCATAAATGAAAAATATAGCAATTGCACTAGAAGAAGCTTCTTTGAATTTGCATTATTCATTTCTATTGCTCTTAGGAGCTTTTTAGTCTCTTCTGCATTTAAAATTTCTATGTTTTTTTTGTGTGGCTGTTTTGCTTGTTTCTAATTTTTTTTTTTTTTTTTTCCTTTTGTTAGTTCGCCCTCGCCTACAAAAGTGTAGAAAGAAGAGTTTTTAACCTGCTTTTATTTTCTGCTATAGTTTCTTTTACTTTTAAGCATGCGTTGGAATATTTAAACAATTTTTTTTTTTTGTAGTCCTTTGTGCTGCTTTCGTAATTAGAAAGTAAGAAAGACAGAAAGAAAAGAGGACTGGCATGCAAATTTCGCAATAAAAAATGTATGTATGTAAGGACAAAAATGATAAATAGCATTTTTAGTTAAGAAAGAGAAAAGGGGGGAAAAAATAACATTATAATTCTGAAATTTATGCTAATGCGGGTAATTATGCAAAAGCAGCAAGTACTTTACAAAAGGAGCACAAGCTAAAATACAGCTACAAGTTGAAGGAGTAAAAGAAGCAGCAAGTTGATATGAGTCTGCTGCTGTTGCTGCTGTTGCTGCTCCTCCTTAGAAACATTATCATCATCATTATCAGTTTAGTATCACACAAGCACCAGCATCAGCAGTAGGAATATTTTTACAATTCTATTGTTAAATACTCAAAAAGTTATTTTTTTACTAGTTTGCAGCACACACACAAACACACACACACAGAGAAACACTCACACAAATGAATGTACTTAATCTTTCTTTTGATTGGTGCTCTTGGTTATTTATGAATAATTTATTTTGGAAACGTACGAAAAGTGGCAAATTATTTTTTAACCATTTCGCTTACGGTGCGATTACAATAGATTTTTACAATAATAATGCAATAATAAGGGTGGGTGGAAGGGTAAAGGGACCACGAAAGTCTCCAAAAATTGCTTCATTATATAATTTTTGTTCTATTGTATCAGTTTTGAATCGCCGTTTCTTTACTGTAGTAAATGAATCTTATGTATTTAATCGCTTTCTACTGCGTGTCGAAATAAGGAGTGAGATTGAAAAAATCTTAACACACGTTTTACCTAATAATTTTATTTGGGTGTAAAATTTAAAAATTTCTTTGATCTAGTTATCTTTGAAAAATATTTCAGTTATTATTTTGAATGACAAACATGTTGATTTATTGTGAGTTTGATCAAAATGAGTGAAGAAAAAGAAGTACGTCTTAAAATTATTAAAAATTTTCAAAAAAATCCAAGTTGGTCCTACAAAAAATTGGCCAAAGAATTGAAGGTCTGCTGTCAAACTGTTTCCAATGTTATTAAACAGTTTCAGGAGAATTTGACCATAGATATGAAACCTAGTTCGCGAAGAAAACAAGGAGCACGTGATACTGGGAAAACCAAGAAAATAGAAAGCATATTGAAAAGATCTCCAAACACATCTGCTAGAAATTTGGTGCGAAAAGTTAAAGCCAATGCAGGTTTGAAATCATACAAAGTCCAAAGAGTTCCAGACAGGAATGCTGCAAGAAATTTAGATGCCAAAAGTAGGGCTCGGAAATTAAAAGCGAAATTCAAGCAAAAATATTCATGTTGCATAATGGACGACGAAACGTCCAAGTACTGGCAGATTTTACGCAGCTTCCGGATCAAAATTTGTATGTTGCTGATACTCGGGGAAATGTCGAAGAACAATTTAGAGTCCAAAAGCAGACAAAATTTCCTAAAAAGTTCCTGGTATGGCAAGCTATATGCAGTTGCGGCAAAAGAAGCAAGTCATTTGTTACAGTGGGCTCTATAAATACCGAAATGTACATCAAAGGATGTTTGAAAACAAGGCTTCTTCCTTTCATAAGAGAGCACAATGTGTCCACATATTTTTGACCCGTTTTGGCATCATGTCACTACGGCAGGAAAGCTCTGGAGTGGTACCAAAGTAATAACATAGTTTTTGTACCAAGAGACGCCAATCCTCCAAATTGTCCGGAGCTAAGACCAGTGGAGAGATATTGGGCTCTTGTGAAAAGAAACTTAAAGCGCACAAAAAAGGTGTACCAAAATATCGAAGATCTTAAAGGTGTCTGAAACAACTATCAAATCTCTAATGGAAGGCTTACCAAAAAAGGTCCACGAGTTCATAAATAATGGTTAGAACTATAAAAGTTATATTTTTCTGTAATTTGTAAAATATTATCAATTATTTAAAAAAAAAATCAAAACTCGTAAGATCAACCGTTTAAAAATTATTGTGTTTTATATATGTTAAGATTTTTTCAATCTCACTCCTTATATCGGCGTGAAAAAATCTATGCGTGCGTAAATACAGACTAAGCTAAATAATTATATTCTAGTTATGGCAGTCGTGGTCGCTGTGGTGTAGTGGTAGTGCGTTGGACTGCTACGCAGAGTGTACGGGGTTCGAATCTCGGCACAGGCAAAATCAAAAAGTAGAAAAAATAATTTTTCTACACGGCACCATCTCTTGGCAGGCAATGGCAAACCTACAAGAGTAATAATTGCTATGAAAAGCTTCTCACTTCGCCGTTCGGATTCGGCATTAAACTGTAGGTCCCTTCCATTCATGTACAAATATAACACGCACAACATGAGTGGATGCGAAAAGCTCGGCCTAGGCCCTCCATGGGCTGTTGTGCCATTAAAAGTAAAGTAAGTATGGCAGTCAATTCAAATAAATCTTGCCAAAACAATCTTGGCAAAGTCATTGCTCTCATATAAAATGATAAATTTGTGTAAAAAAATTACATGCAAATAATTTGTTGCCAAAAGTAAGAGTTGTGGAATGTGGTAGTACGCACATTGAAGTAGGGATACCCAAGAAGTTTTGGGGGGTTTGGGGGGGGAATAAAACTTCCCATTTCTAATAGATTTCTCGTACATTGTGCTCGTTGTTTTTGAACTCAAACTAATTGGGCATCCTGAGCATAGCGAGAAAGAGAAAGAGAGAAACCAGAACAGAATTTAAGACCCCCCGGGGGTTTAATTTATTTACACATTAAAAACTATTTTTCAGTAATCCCAGAAACACAAAAATTGCAAATATATAAAAATAAATTTTTGCTTATTGTATCTAGTTTAGCTATTTGAATTTTATATGATAAATTATTTGTTTCTTTCAGTTTGTTATCTTTCCTGGTTTCTCAATTAATCGTTTGTCCAAAAGTACAATTAGAAACCAAGTAAAACATAATCATTAACCTTCATCTTCTTTCTTCCTATTCTTCTTGCTGTCGTCTACTTGTTTCTTCTCCTTATTTGAACTTCTATAGGTATGTACTTAAAGTCCTTTTCTGGCATTGCTTTTATCTATTTTCTATTACTATTTAATACGAGGATGCTTGATAATTGTCAATAGGACCTGACCTCCTGCTACATATGTAATGTGTAGTGCACATGTTTCGTATTAAAAGTAAATCACTACAAAGTAGAAACACAGAATAATGTATGTAGCATTATTTCGGAAGAAAAAAAGCTTAAACATTATTAGTACAATAAGTAGAGAGGGATGAAAGGAAAGCATGAACTTGTGAAGATTATTAAATTTGTAATGTTTTCAAATTTCGTTAATCTACTCTTTTTCTCTGCTTAAACTCAAAAAAAAAAAAAAAAAAAAAAAAAAAAAAAAAGTGAGTTTTTTTGTACCGAGTTAAGTGCTTAACCCTCCAGTTCTCAAATTTTTGATTCACCTAAAAAAATTATACTAGATAAATATCGATGTAAAAAGCAAAAAGCACAGAGAACAGGTCTCAATAACTTTTAAAAATATTAATTGGCGTGGATTTAAAACGTTGGGAAGTCGGGATCCCTCAAAGCAATTGTGCTTTTTTGAGTCTGTGGTCAATTTTTTTTTAATGATTAAATATTTAATATTATATTTTCCATTACTTAGCTAGTTTTATATTCCTGTGATACTAAAGAAGTATTTTATTTATTATTATTATATATCAAATAATAAATTTTTTAGATTTTCAAACATTTTTGACTTGGATTGCTTCCAGCGGCTGTAATATACATCGCAGCTTCTAGACAAAGCATTTGCATACTATGAAAGTTTGGAGAGTTCACTATACGATCTGATAAGGTGTTCCTCCAGACTACTTCCATTCTGGTGGTTATTACAACCGTTTTGGTGACGCCTATCTAGAGGGCTGCTTGAAAACTATAGGCTTAAAAGTAGAGCTTTCGGTAGAACCTTAGTCACAAAATGTTACACTCTTATTAGACAAAGTTTTAAGTCCAGCCAAATATGGATTTGATTTTTATACTTTTCCAATCAAATTGTTTAAATTGTTCTTTGAAAATTTTTCAGGGCATAATGGTTTAAGTTATATTATAATTTGTTATTGTTTTCTTTTTCCTCTTCTCTGAATTTTATTTGATTTCCGAATTGTTTTCATTGCATATATTAACTTTTACATTTGATTGGTTCTTTGTAAGAATACGAATATTTCAAATTATTAATTAAATTAAAAATTTAATGCAATAGAATTATTTAATTTAAGTATAAAATCTCCTCATTATTAAAATTATGTGTGTTGACCTTTCAATTGAAAATATATTAAATTAAAAATTTCATGTAAGTTGATTGGTTTCTGAAAGCAGCAGCACTTGCCTACACAAATTATATGATTTTCTGTGTTAATAAATATGCCAAAAACATTTTAGAATTAGAAAAAACATTAAATGAGCAATTGCTGTTTTTTGCACTTTTGTTTGCTTTCTCGTTCACTTTACCTAACTCTCTCTCATTGCGCTCTCATTCTGATATCAGTACATAATTGCTATAACTCATACGCCCTGTAGTATACACCTGTTATTAAAGAATTTTCATTTATTTTCATTATTTGTGTGGGTGGGAAAATAAAAAGTTTTGTAAAACTGTTGGTTTACTAACCACAAAATGAGGAAATGTTTTTTTTTAACCACTTTTAATTTTGGTAAAATAAAATGTGGAAAATGAAATTTTGTCACTTGTCAGAAACATGGAATATTTTTACGAATATTTCGTGGTATTTTATATTATAAATGAAAGCATTGAGGGGTATGTCTGTGTGAGTGAGTAAGGGTGTGAGTGAGAGTGAGTGAGGGTGTGAGTGAGAGTGAGTGAGGATGTGAGTGAGAGTGAGTGAGGGTGTGAGTGAGAGTGAGTGAGGGTGTGAGTGAGAGTGTGTGTGTGTGAGTGAGTGTGTGTGTGTGTGTGTGTGAGTGTGTGTGTGTGTGTATGTGTGTGTGTGAGTGAATGTGTGTATGCATGTATAAATCTGAATATACAAGTGTGCAAGTAAAGCTATATGTGTGTGCGTGTGTGTGTGTGTGTGTGTGTAAATGTGAATATAGCAACGAAATAAAACTGATCTTGTGTAATTTCACCCACATTCTCATACACTCACACATTCACACACATTCAAAAGTACCTACTTATACTTTTGCCACAATTGCATTACATTTATAGCAACTCACACACACCTCCTAGGTAGCTTAAATTGTTGGCCACATAACAGCATCAGCAACAACAGCGACAATCGTTGCTCTCAGTAGCAGCAACAACTTTATTGTATTTTATGAGAATTAAAAAGATTTTTCTACAAAAACACAAGCAAAAAAAAAAAAAATAATAAGAAACATAAATTTTACCACAATTCAACTCGGAATAAAACCAAAGATTTTAATATTTTGCAGCAGCTTCTTGTCGTCATCGTTTCATTTGTTGTTTTTTTTTTAGTTTTTTTGCTCGCGCACTACTTGTACAATTTTAACGCTGTGCTGCACACAGATCTACAACTACACCTACAACACGCAGACCGACAGCAGAAGCTGCTTTGTATGTATTTAAAAGTGCTGACAACTCATGCATGTATGAGTGTATGCATGTTGAGCACCTATGTTTGTGTGGGTATGCAGGTAGAAGTGTATGAATACACATACGCGTTTCGCGTTTCACGTTTCGCGCTTCAGTTAGAAGAAGTGACGTTGTGTAAAGTGGCACATGTAACGTCGCGTCTCGTCGCTTTGCAACGTATCGCGTCACCTTTGCGTCATGTTGCATTTCGTTGTTAATGCAGAAGTTGTTGCTGCTCTTTCACTTTTTCATTCCTCTCCCACTCTCCCACTCTCCCTGTCTCCCTGTCTGCCCCACCCCCTACCCTCGCGCTCTCTGTTACTCTATGACTGTTTGTGGTATACAATTATGGTCAGGAAATGTATGTTACATAGAATTGTTGATGAAATGTTGTAAAGTATTAGAAAAGTAGTAGTGCCGCTCACTAGCAACATCTCTGTTGTGGTGATGAGGATAGATTTATATAGATTTTTTTATTTTTGATATTACTTTAGCCAGATTTTAATGAATTCGTAAAGCATTAAGCGTATAATTGTGTTAAAGTAAACATATAACACATACAAATGTACGTACGTATGTATGTATATGTGCATAAATGAGCGTGCATATGTCTGCTTGTTGGCTGGTGAAAATGTTGCTCTTAAATTGTTGCAATTAACAACAGCGTGAATGTGTTGTTAAATTTGACTTTGCCATGTGTTTTATTTGAGTTATGTTATGAATAATACTAAAAATCTTTTACTCACTTTTCTCAATATAATTTACTTAATTTCTTTTGTTAAAACATACCTGAAAATAGAAGAAAATATTCAAGAAAATTAATTTTATATTACAGAGGTGAGTAAAGTTTCAATAAGAAAGTTAAATCGTTGTTAAAAATTGATTAATTTTACTTAGTAAATCGTAATAATATTGATGTAAAAGTAGGTAATCATAATAATTGAGAATTTCACAAGCATTTTAACAATCTTTCACAAACAGTAATTTCTCAAGAATAATACATATTTCTTAATTATGGTAAAATTCAAATAAAAAAAAAACTATGTTATTCAAGGTCACAAGCTGTCGTCGCCAATAACGGTTCGTCAGTCTTTCTACCCATTACAAGAGGTGTTCCTCAATGCTCTGTCTTGGGTCCCCTCTTTTTTTCTATGTACCTACATGACCGACCCAGTGTTTTGGAATACTGTAAGATCCATATGTACGCAGATGACGTCCAGTTGTACGTTAACTGTAAGCGTGAGAACCTCTATGACTGCATCAACAATCTGAATAGTGTTCTTGAAAAAATTGGTAATTGGGCAATAAAAAACGGCTTAAGCCTTAATCCAGCAAAGTCAAAATGTTTGGTAATTGCGAAGAAAATCATTGACATTTCCACTGCCCCTAACCTTTCATTAAATGGAAGCAATATTGAATACGTAGATTCTGCAAAAAATCTAGGGGTAACCTTCAACAGAACTCTAACTTGAAATA